>JACSZP010043254.1:787-13234 GCA_016161895.1 Pinna nobilis | reverse complement strand
TACTGGTGAAAAATTCTCAGTAAAACATCCTGCCTACCAATTAAATATAGGATGTTAACATTCCTGCCAGAGAAATAAACTAAGTCCAACATTTTCTAAGTAAAATTCCTGCCAGAGAATAAACTAAGTTAAATTCCTGCCAGAGAAATAAACTAAGTCCGAAATTCCGTGTCGTACTAGGAATTCCGGCCACAAAAATATTCTAAGTGTTGATTTTACGTGTGAAGATAAAGAGGATTCAATTTACTGTTGGTTTCTGGCCGGAATCTTGAACATTTTCTGGCCGTAATTTGGGTTTTGTTACGGGCGGAATTTTATTCCTGTCCAATTCCTACCAGGATAGTTGCTTTACTGCTACTTTCCTGTCCATTTCTGGGCGAATTACGACCGGATTCCGCCTCAAAGTTTCGTACGGGAGGGTCCCTTGTCACAGTTGGGTCTTTGCAGTATTGTTAAAAAAAAAAACCTTATCACTACTCCGTGGCCAAAATTTGAAACCCTTCACAGCTATGCTGTGACATCTGAATATGACCAAAAGATTTAGGAGTGGGACATTTAAAACAACAATTTTTTTCATGAGAATTGTTCATAACCACAAACCAATACTTGTCATCATTTACTTCATCTATCATATTATGCGTTTTATATTTATCAAATTTAGTATCAAAACAACTTCGTGTAATGAGAATATAAGGTCATGAATGTCACAAATAACTGGTACACCCACAATGTCGTGTTGAACTATTCTGGTTAAAACCACTCGCAGGCAGGAAATTGTGATCTTCAGCCAAAAGTGCTACTCAGGCATGAACCAGGGGCGATATCCTGTGTGATCTGTTTACAAACTGCATTTCTCTTATACCAGATATTATGGTGTATTTGAAAATGCCAATGGAGTGTGAGTGTGAAATTCATCACCAATAATATGATCAGAAACATTCCTCTGGGAATCATAATGCACATGTTTATAAGCTAATGTAAATTAAGGCTCAGACTTGTGTTGGCATTTGTGACTTGTAAAGGTATTATGTCATTTATCCTCAATTAAGATACATCTGAGATTTATTGATAATTCATCCCTTCTGACAAAGACAAAGTACAAATCCAGAATAACAATCTGTCAGAAATTGACATGATATTGTATGATTCATTGATGTTTATTTCATATGAATGTGAAAGTGTCAATAGATGTGATAAAGGAATTCAGCCTATAGTAATTCATTGGCATCTTGCCATGAAATTGAATCTTATGAACATTTGCTTGTACACATTAAGTTAAATGTACATTGTGTATGCACATCTCATTATGAGAGAGAGAGAGAGAAAGAGAGAGAGAGGGATTCATTTAGTGGTTGATTATAGGAGATTAGATTAGCAAAGTATGATACCCAAATGGTGGCATGCTGTACATGTAGCATACATGTACATTTATAGTTACTGACCCAGGGATGTAGGTAATAAAGTTATCTGTTAATTTGTGAACAGGTATGACCCATATACCTGTGTGCAAGTGCATGTAGATATGTATACAATAAACCTTGCCAACATGGGAAGTGTTAAGACATTATAAATTATATTTCGAATTTTGTTATCTCATTAAACATTTAACGCTAGCAGTGTGGTGTCCATGGGTGAACATGTAACAGATGTCAACAGGGTGAATGAAATTGATTACGTAGATATCAAATCCGAGAGAGAGAGAGAGAGAGAGAGAGAGAGAGAGAGAGAGAGATGGACAGACATGAACAGACAGAAAGAGAGACAAATAGAGACAGACAGAGAGAAAGACAGACAGAGACAGACAGAAAGAGAGAGATAGATAGATGGACAGTGAGACAGAGAAAAGACAAACAGATAGCATGTAAAGACAGAAAGGGGAAAAGAGGGACAGAGAGAGAAAGTTTGACAGAGATATATGTATATATACATACATATAGATGACAGATAAAGGGAGATTGAACCAGAATAGTGAATTTATAACATTTTATAACCTTTGACTTTAAAGATTTTATCTCCTATTGACCCAGATTAGTATAAATAAGGACATCAAGGTGACTGAAAGTTACAGTGTTTTCCACTTGTATAAGTTTGTTATGAAATTTGAATGCTGTAAGATGTTGTTTATGGGAATAAATGTGTTTTTAATGTTAAATCATGGCCTAGCAATGATACTCCTTAGTTTGTAACAGGAATATTGAAAACCACACAAAGCTTCTACTCATCATTTATACATGAAGGTTTTTAGTGTTGGATTTTGCATATGTCATATTACAAATTTTGTATGTACATGCGGTATTACAATATACATACGGTTCTGTCAATGTAGCCATGCATATAAGTCCTTGACTGTTGTCTTGGCATATGGATTTGAGCTTTTGACTTGTCATAGGAAGACCTGGGTTCAAATCCTGGTTTGGACATGTACTTTATGTAATCCAAGTACAGTAAAATCTGTTTATAACGTTTTCCTTTGGACACAGATAATTTAATGTTATATCCGGAAAATGTTATGAGCAAGTTGATGAACATTGGTGGCATTCTGTTGAGAGAGACGAATGTGAGTTAATGTGAAGTTACTCCTTCCATATGTGTATGGTCAACACCTGTGAATCGATATATACTTTAGAAATACACTTCAGGCTTTAATTTCTCATGGCCAGGCATTCCCTACGGTCGGTCAAAAACACATGTTCACATGTTTGTTTGTTAATTCAACTTGTTTTGAAACTATTCAAACAAGGGAAAAACGTTATAGACGACAATATTATTACACTGGGACTTAAATTCAGTAAAATACGTTATAAACGAAAAACGTAATATCCGAAAACGTTATATCCCTATATTTTAACATCGGTTTATATGGGCGTTTATTCGGGAATTGAAAATAAAAACGTTATATGCAGAAAAACGTTACAACCAGAAACATTATAAACAGTTTTTACTGTATAACTGAACTAAATATCTTTCATATCTGGTCATCAACATGAATACAATGGAACATGTCTTGAAAGAGACCTCTTACGAGAAAACGTCTTTTTAAGAAATCATATAAGTATAACCTGTCATGAGAGACCACCTGTCTTTAAAGACCATGCTTATAATGCAGAAGAGACAGACGGTCTGTCAAGACATGTCCCAATGTATACATGGATTGGCTAGTTCCAATGGAAAGTCCTCTGCACTGAGATGTTAGGGCAGCAGCACTTAAAGTCACTTATAAAGCCTTCCCATCAGGTAGGCATTTCTTTACCCTTTCAACCCCAAGTATCAGAATGGTATGCTCTTTTCTATTGTCTGGACTAGTCCATTTTGGTCTGTGGTGTTGAAAGGGTTAATGGCTGATGGAGTCTGCAAGTCTTTTGCATTCAGCAGGTTGGTCAGTTCCAACAGACATAATTTGAAGTGAGAGGTTAAGACAATAGCACTTAAAGTCACTATGGGTATAGCCTTTCCATCAGGTAGGCTTATCTTACAGGTTGCAAACTATCGTCCATGAAATTAAGTCTGCCTTGAAAGTCTGCAAAACCCAGATTATCATGGTGGTCCGTCAAATCAGGCTCTCTTTGTTAAAGATTTCATTAGTAGCCAGTAAGCTGTAAAATTTCCCACTTACTCCCAGTGATTTTTTTTGGCCCTTTCCCCTTGTGAAAAATTGCTGTATTTTCCCAAATTTCTGTTCATATTTTCCCAATCGGAAATATAGATAAATTAAACACAAAAGGTAAAAAAGTTGTAGAAATATACCTTGAAAATATCCTTGGTGGACATTTTCAAGGGCAGAAGAAAAGAAAAATTCCACTTTAATTTGATATAGAGTCAAAATCTTGAATTCAAACTGAAATAAGATAGATTGTTGTAATTTTTTTTATTTTTGGAAGAAATTCCCAATTTGTGAAAATGCCGAGAAATTATCCCAATTGAAAAGGTACAGGCCCCTGTAAAATATGAGTAAGAAAAACCACGGTCTCCCAACTTTCTAAATCATCCTACTTATACAAATTCACCTCATACTTGGAAACTTATTGAAATGCCTGGAATTAAAATTCAATAGTAAATTATTGCAAGTCAAAGCATCAACAAACTGGTCAGTGTCTTTTGTCTATACAGCGTAGCCTCATTAATCTTGATGCTTTTGATCCTTTTCAAATTATCTAGATAATATAACATCTGGATTTAAAAAAAGAAAACAACACCTCTAGGCTCTATAATGACCAGTACAAATTAAAAATTCTGTTCCCAGGTAATTTTGTCCAGAAGGTAAAACATTCAAGTTATTGGTGTCCAGATTAATGAGGCTTGACTTCACATTGATATGACTTTCTTCTCTTTTACAGTACCTGATCCAGCACTATGCAGATGTAAATGTTCGAGACAAAGACGGCCTCTCACCCTGTATGTGGGCGTGTCGACTCGATCATATCAAACATTTTGAACACCTGAGCAGTTCTCAAAGCTTCCATGTGGAAGATGCAGATGGCATAGAGAGGGACTTAAATGGCAGAACGTGGATGCATTGGTCCATTAGGAGGACGGAACCTTTGGAATGTCTGCAAGTGAGTTATCTCTCTTGATACAGAGCATACAATGTATTGTGGCCTAATAAACCCATTTTGACAGAAATCTATTTTGACTAATTTACAACCAGAAGTGCAAAGGCACACGTTGACTTTGGCAATGTGTGTTTTGATTGTAACATGTACTGGTTCTTCTATTACAATTATTTCTCTCTGTAACCTTTTTCCAGTTTTTAAAATGAAATGAAATGATGTTGCGTCCTCAAAACTGGTTACTCCAATTTGTTACAAGTAGCAGATATGTAATTTAAGTAAAAAAAATGAAACACAGTTCTTACATGCAGCCAGTCTTGAAAAACAGACTCCTCTGTATTACATTTTCTGAAGATTTGCGTGATGTTATGTGGTGATGTTGATTTATTTTAGACCTTTATGATTGGGCTGAGCAGATCTGAACCATTTACAGGTCTACAGTAAAGTATGCATCTCCAGACTGGAAGGTCAGGGGTTCAAATCTCAGCATGACAGTGTGACTTTCTGTCCTTCAGATGAGACAGTAAAAACAAGGGTCCTGTATTTACTATTGTATTAGGACATTAAAGATCCCTTAGTGTATAAGAGGATAGAGATTCAGGAGAAAGTTTCTGAAACTTTTATCAGCTTGATTTTATCATGAAATAATGTTGACAGTGACAAAAAAGTCAATACATGTGCAACATCGACTACACCTTTTGGATGAAATGGTGAAACGTTCTGATGCCTAATCATTCTGCATGTTACTGTAACAGAAATACCTTGTATACAATGTGTATAACTCCAAAATAAGTTTTGTATCTATGTGTAACTCTACATTTCTTTACAGACCCTGTTAACCAAAGATACGGCTGCCATAAAGGATGAAGACGGCAAAACAGTCCTGTTACTGGCGGCAGAGATGGGTAAGCTTAATTAAAAATATAAATAAATAAAAAAGAAAATAGTCGAGATTTGAATTTATCCATAGTACTGTTAAGAGTCCATTACTAGATGCACAGGGGCCTCCGTGGCCGAGTGGTTAGCGTGTTCGACTACGAATAGAAAGATCAGAGTTCGAGCTGCATAGCGCCACTCTGCGGTTGGCCATCCCTGTCTTACGAATGAGATAGTAAAAACTGAGGTCCCGTGTCACAGTAGGTGTTGGCATGTTAAAGAACCCTCCCTGCTCTATGGCCAGCAGTGCTGAGCATAGGCAAAATTTATAGCCCTTCACCGGCACACGGTGACGTCTCCATATGAGTGAAATATTCTTGAGTGGGACGTTAAACAACAATACCATACCATACCATACTAGATGCACTACATCTAGTTAGAGGATTTGTTCCTCATGTGCAGTTTTGATTTATATATGAAGTCCAAATGAGATTGAATTCTGTCCTTCTTTTGATATTTAGATTTTCACATGAAACAGAATGAAAAAAGATTTTTTTATTAGTTTGGTCTTCTGTGAGTGTGCATTTTATTATGATCTATCTACTTCTTACAGATGAAATATTACTTAATTGTTTCAAACCGTAAATATTGTCAGCTTATAAATGTAGGTTTGATAAAAGAAAAAACAACAATATGTGTACTCATCAGCACAAATTATCTACATTGTTGATACAAGATAACTATGACAACTCTTATACTTAGTTTTGAAATGATTGCAATTTTTATACTCATTTTGAAATGTTGACAACAACTGTACTTATTTGGAAATGTTGACAACTTTTATTCTCATTTTGAAATGTTGACAACTTCTATACTCATTCAGAAATGAGTAATATATGAATATTTTAAGAACTGTTAATTTATGTGCATCCATCATTTCAGGTTCGTTGTTGGCTTGTAAAATAATCTTAGAGATTGCGGGGAGACAGCGAGTTCTAGACAAAGATTACACAGACCGTACAGCATTACATTTGGCCTCCATTGGGGGTCATGGTGATGTCATCAACTATCTCCTAGATCATGGAGGTGAGTGTGTCAAATTTGTACAGTCAAGATTATTTGTGTCAAAATTGTACAGTCCAGGTTAAGTGTGTCAAATATTTTACAGTCCAGGTTAAGTGTCAAATTGTACAGTCCAGGTTAAGTGTGTCAAATTTGTGCAGTCCAGGTAAAGTGTGTCAAATTTGTACAGTCAGGGTTAAGTGTGTCAAGTTTGTACAGTCCAGGTAAAGTGTGTCAAATTTGTACAGTCAGTGTTAAGTGTGTCAAATTTGTACAGTCAGGGTTAAGTGTGTCAGATATGTACAGTCAGGATTAAGTGTGCTAGATTTGTACAGTCAGGGTTAAGTGTGTCAAATTTGTACCTATAATCAGGGTTAAGTGTGTCAAATTTGTACAGTCCAGGTTAAGTGTGTCAAATTGTACAGTCCAGGTTAAGTGTGTCAAATTGTACAGTCCAGGATAAGTGTGTCAAATTTGTACAGTCAGGGTTAAGTGTGTCAAATTGTACAGTCCAGGTTAAGTTTGTCAAATTTATGCAGTCAGGGTTAAGTGTGTAAAATTTGTACAGTCAGGGTTAAGTGTGTCAAATTTGTACAGTCCAGGTTAAGTGTGTAAGATTTTTACAGTCAGGGTTAAGTGTGTCAAATTTGTACCTATAGTCAGGGTTAAGTGTGTCAAATTTGTACAGTCCAGGTTAAGTGTGTCAAATTTGTTACAGTCAAAGTAAAGTGTGTCAAATTTGTGCAGTTTCATCTGCCTTAAAGACTCACTTATGTAAGAGACATTTTGCTTATGTGACGAAAATATAAACATCCCAAAGTTTTTTTATTCTTACCAAAAAAAATCACCTGAATTAAGAGGCCACCTACCATGGATCACCTTTGCATCTGCTATTGAACAGTCTCCTAAAACAGGTTAGACTGTATTTGGAGTAATGAGTTGGTGATGTATTAATTTGTCATCTTTTAACTTCTAATATACCTTAATGTAATGAAATGCAACATATGTACATAATGAATCTTTGATAATTTTTATGTGTATCTGTAGTTCCAAAGAATTTTCTGGAGTAAGATCTAATAAAAAGTAGTCTTTATTTCAATATGAATTATGTTTCCTATAGATAGTATGAATTCTCTGTCAATCAGAAATTTCCTGCTTTACATGCTTATGATGAATAGTCTGAAATTTCTTCTTGATATATCATTCTGTATGCAATTCACCTATTTCTGGATCTAAATTTATACTGCTGACCTTATTCTTCTATTTTGAC
The DNA here is from genome assembly GCA_016161895.1 of Pinna nobilis. Lineage (NCBI taxonomy): Eukaryota > Metazoa > Mollusca > Bivalvia > Pterioida > Pinnidae > Pinna > Pinna nobilis. Next base: position 5,479 of record JACSZP010043254.1, on the reverse strand, counting down.
CTCCTCTCAGCTGACCTCAACATGTTGGACAAGTTCAACGCCTCTCCTTGGGACTACGCCAGGAATCGCCAGCTTCACTACTGCCAGCTGATCATAATGTCTCACCAAAGACAACGACTAATGAGTAACCCAGGTACACCTGTACCTAACGGCCTAGGCCTGAGCTTAATGACCAGCAGCATGATGAATGGCTTTAATGGAGCGACCAATGGTGATGTGGACTATGATCACATGATCGTAAGATTTATTTATAATCTCTGAAAAGAAAAACACTTTACATATAGATAAAATATCATACTTTATATTTGATTGTTTCTTGTTTCTTGAAAATTGTATTTGTATTTACAAACTAGGGCCTGTTTCATAGAAAAACATAAGTATAACATAACAGTAATTAATATAGATATAACACAATTTGGTTTAAATTATCATTATTTTTATCTTATTCCTGGTATATGTTTCCTATTGTCAAGCCACAATTTATCCAACCTGGCAGCCCAGCCATAAGCTTTTAGAATAGCAGGGGAACAAAAGTGGTCCAGTGGAGAGTTTAAATCAGAGATACCATGTTTTTCTTTCATTGTTTTAAAGTTTGATTATTTTGTTTTTCTCAGAACACAAGAGGAAGTTTTGATAACATGCCCATCACACCTCCTCATCCCCCAAAGAGACCACGGACAATGCTAACGCCTCGCACACCAATGAGACGATCGCAGAGTCTGGGAATTCCAGAGAGAGAAAAGACGAGTTATTCACTGGATGACAATAGACAGACGACGAGTGCTGGCGGAGACATGGCTAGGAAGAAAGAAAGAATTGAGGTAAGTTTAGTTTTTGAAGCGTTTTTAGCTCACCTCAGTCTTTAATGGTGCCAAATTTGTCGCCCGTCAGGGGACGTCTATAAGCAAAAGTTTTTTTTTATGGGGACATTACACAATACAACCAACTTACCATAGTGAATCAGCAGCGTAATTTTTTAAAATAACAGATGATTTCTTTGGTTAGCATTACAAAGGGAGATAACTACACCAATCATACAGAAAACTGTGTGGATAATATGATAAACCAATGCTGATATTCTATGGTGTTACTGAAATCGTTTTCTTTTCTTTTGGATTATATCAAAGATAATGTATTTTTACAAACACAGAAAAGAAAATAAATTTAATCATTCCATGAATTCTAAATTTTAATACATGCGTTCGACATTATGAGTACATTCTCATGATTTTGGGCTTCTAATTTTTGTATACTGGAGGTATTAAAGACAGAAATATGTTTTAAGCCTACATGAAGTTTGAAGAATTTTACCCGCAAACAGTTGACTTTACTGATGAATTTTTTTCTGAAACAGGTTTCTTTAAATACCAGAAGAAGTCTGCCAAATGGATATGGTCAAGGGGATGTTCCTATGGTAACAGATCAAGATATGCAAGGTCAGGATCATGAATTATTTCAGAATGATGAATATATATGTAACAGGGGTTTTATTGCTGTAGTAACTGTCATAGATCGGTGTTAGAGTGCTTGCCTTCAGAGCCTTAGGTCAAGCCTTAAATCGAGGGTTCAATGGGCTTTTCCTGTCAGAGAGTAAAACCATAGACCAGGGCCTAGTTGTTCAACAGTGGGTTAAATTTAACCAAGGTTTAAATATAACCGAGACTTTTAGAAATAATGAAATAATGCGTCAGTGTTTCGAAAAAAAAGTTTCAATTTAACCTTAATTATGAAATTGATTATTAACAGAATTTATTTCTAAGCTTTATTTCAAACCTTGGTTAAATTTAACCGAGGGTTAAAATTTAACCAGCTGATGAACAACTGGGCCAAAAGGTACAGTACATGTCTGTACATTAGAGCTCCCTCACTGTTCAATGGTTATAAAGCTGCTTTTCCACTGGATGGATGTTAGGGTGGTTGCAGAGGTATAGGCAGCAGACCCTTTTCCATGGCACTGATAAGAAATGTAAGATTTTGGTTTGGAATTGTGATATTCCTGAAAATGATTTGAAAAATGAATGAAAAGGAATTTAAAAAAAATGAGACCATGATAATGTTATCTCTAGCGGGCAGACACCGATGCAGAAAAAATGGCTACAAGACCAATTTGAAATTCTGCATTCACATTTTTTGCCCACCTGAGCCGCACCTCCTCCTGCGTGGTTCAAACGGATACAAAGAAACACCTATACCACCAGTCAGCCATAACATTCAGTCATTATCAAAGTGTAGAGTGAAGCGCATTTGTAAGCATTGGATCATGTCACTTTCTTGTTTGACAGCTTTTGAGAATGGTAGTCCTGATTGTCTTGTTGGAGATTGAAAGCACTAGAAATACTTGGGGACCGCCTTATGTATTAGTACTATACATTCTGTTTGTAAAACATCACAAAGTAAAATGTGAACAAAGATCTAGAACATTCCAAGTGCATCTTGTGTCTGTAGAAAGTAACGGTTGTCTGACTAAGTTTGGCTGAAAGATTTTGTAGGTGGATGTCAACAATAAATTCACATAATTAACTGAACTGTGAAAGTAACTTTACAGTTAATGAATTACAGATGAGGAGGACATAGAAGGGGTCAGTGTTGGTGGTATGGACGTATCCGACATAGATGAGGAGGATGATGGATCGCCCATGACCTCTCGGAAGTCAGCAGCTCAATTTACCGGTCGAAGTCAGCAGAGTCAGGCTTCTTCGTCTATGCAGCCGAGACCTCCTAGATTTCAGCCAAGTCCCCCGAAACCAAAGTCATCTTACCCACAGCCTATGGTACTAATTACTTACTTAGATTAAACTTATTACCCAACCATCATATTGGTGATGGGCTTTTCAAATCACCCTGGGTCCCAGGACTGTCATCTATAGTCAGTCTCCCATTGGGAAACAATTCTCATTGTCGCTGTTTCTCAAAAAGTACCTGAAGGGAACTTCTCTCAAATCTTGTATGGAAGTTTCTCTGAGGTTTTAGTTTTGCTAGCCACATTTTGGAACTGATAAGAAAATAATCAGGGATCCAGAGGTGAAATGAGGTTTTAAAATTCAATACATGTATTATTATTGTTATTTCTGAGAAAGTATAAAAGGGACCTTGCTTGGAATTTCCCTTTGGGTCTAGGTTTGCTCCTGGTTATTGGCATCCAGATTAATGAGGCTCAAATTTATATGCTACTATGTTTTGATGGATTTGAGTGCATGGATTAATTTTTATTCTTCATTCTTTAGCAGGAACCGTCATATAACAGAGGAAGAGATGAGGTTCGTGATGGGCCACCAAATAAGTCAAATATGCAACCCAAACCACCCTCCAAGTACAATCAGAGGGTCATATCTCCACACTTCAATCAGTCTGTCAATCCGTCCGAGACATTCCCACCAGCCAGACCACGTCCTGCACCAAGACATCCTCAAAACATGAGGCAACCCCCCCGGCCACAACCCCCAAGACGAACACCCTCACCTACTCGCCCCACCTCAGGAAACAGAGAACAAGGTGTGAGCCCACCGGGTCACAACGCTGAGCAACCATTTACAAAACAACCGTCGCCCCCTAGTGAGCAAAATAGACCCGACTCTGGATCAAAGCCACCAGGTTAGTGTACAATTTGTGTCTGAAATTCATTTGAATTTTTGTGAACAGATTACAATAATATCTGAAGCAAGATTAGATATTTCAAGTAGTGAATTGGTAAGAATAGAATATACAATGAAAATTCCACATCTGAATTTTGAATTTTTATGCCTCCATAATCAGAGTTGTTTGTATTTTGCAGGAGTCGTTGAGGGAAGGAAAATACCTCCTCCAATGTTGACACCTTTGGAAAATGCTCCAGTACCACCCTCATTCAGTCTATATGAAAGGAAAGAAAGGAAAAAGAAAAAGAAGAAAAGGGAGAGAGAGAAGGAAAAAGAAAAAGACAAAGAACGAGAAAGTGATATTAAATCTCCGCCTATGGATTTACAACCTCCACGGGGGTATGCTGCTCCTCTGCACCCCCCACCCTCAGCAAGTATTCGGTCCCAGAGGGCACAGTCTGGCATTCCATCATCAAATGTGCCTGCACCAAGATACTCAAAACAGCCACCTCAGAGACACGAACCGAGGTAAGTGCAAGTTGGTTAGTTGTATCGCTGTTTAACGTCCCACTCAAGAATCTTTCACTTATATGGTGATGTCACCATATGCTGGTGAAGGACGATGATTTTTGCGTATACATGGGCACTTACGGCCGTTGAGCAGAGAGGGTTTTTGAACATTCCAACACTTACTGTGACATGGATCCTCAATTTTTACTGTCTCATCTGATAGACGGGGACAGCCATCTTTAACACGGTGCAAGTTTGAACCCATGACAATATGATCAGAAGTTCAATGATCTAACCACTGAGCCATGGCAGCCAGAAGTAGTGGAAATGACAATCCGTATTTTTGTTTTATACATTTCTGTGAAATTTGTATTTCATCGAGTCCCTTTTGGCTCTGCAGCAAAGTCTTCAACCTCAGACCAGAAGTTCATGGGTTCAAATTGTGACAGAGGCAGCTTGCATTTTCCTATCACTTGTGACTGTAAAGATCTAGGTCAATACTCTAACCACTAAGCCATGGCAGCCAGAGTTAGTGGAAATGACAATCCGTATTTTTGTTTTATACATTTCTGTGTAATTTGTATTTCATCGAGTCCCTTTTGGCTCT
>JACSZP010043253.1:0-10343 GCA_016161895.1 Pinna nobilis | reverse complement strand
GTACATAACTAGAAGGCTAAATCTCTAGATGGATAATGAAAACACGAATCGTAAGACTTGGAGAGAAGTATTTGTTGAGGTTTTATAACATCTGGATACGCTACTGTACGACTGATTTTATTAATGGATGAATTGATGTATCATGAAGACACCAATAAACCAATCATACATACTTCAACATTGTATACACAAATCACAATATTCGTTTGCTTCACCTTAAAACTCTTTATTTAGCTTATACTTCAAGCATTAACTAGATTAAGAAAAAGAAAGATATTTTAAATTACACCTCTGCATGGAAATTAAATTACGCGAAATTCAAATAATATTGAACATGCCTATCAATAAGTCTCTTTCAGAAAAAAACTCCAAGAGGTTCTCTAGTATAAATTGATGATCAACAGTTTGCATCAAACCCCCCTATGTTTATTCACATCGCAAAATTCTAGTTACCAGATTTAGAGTTGATTTAAAAGGACCATTTGAAGTCCACATTTACTCAATATTTTGAAATACTGGTAAAAGTGACGTAATAAGTTCATTCTCCAATGGCAACAACAATCACCTTGATGACTAAGTTTTTGTTTTTATTATTGTAGTTTAACGTTGCACTAAAATTTATTCACTTACAATGAGACGTCATCGAGGTTTGTTGAAGGGTTTCAAGCTCTTGTCTTTTACAATTATGACCCATTAGCAGTGACATTTTGCCGACACCTCCTGTGACAGGGGACTTCGATTTTTTACTGTCTCATCCGTAAGATAGGAGTAGCCAATCGTAGAGTGGCTTGGGTTCGAACCCCTATCTCACAAATCAGAGGTCGAACACGCTAACCGCAATGCCACGGCGGCTCCCAGATAACCAGAGTAACATTTTTTTTATTCTTTTGCAGGAAGGATGACACCAGGTACCATTCTCATAGTTACATTGAATCTACTTAGAGTAACATGGGGTAAGTCTGTCAATCACGTTAGGCAATTGTCATGTGGTTTCTTCAGATACAGTGGTGGAACCCCCTTAGGGGGCCTACATTGAGCTGCGAAATATTGAAATTCTGCTTAATTAGAAATGATTTTAATTTCCCCGCCGAGTTGCTTTATTTCTATTTTAATCCACTTATTTTGAAAACCCTGTTTATTTGAAAAACAACTTCATTCCCCTTTGGTTTCGATATATCAAGGTTCAACTGTAAATTGAAAATATTTTATAAATACAATATCTGCATGTTTTGTCTACCAAGATTTTTCTTTGGCTAATACATAACTTGAGGAAGTCTGATGTCAAAGGTCCTGTTCATCAATAAACCAAAATAAAGTCGAACTTAAATACATGGTCATGTTATCAAAGTAGAAACCAAAAATAATTCATACTTACAAAAATGTTCATTTAAAAGGTTAAACAAACCCGAGGTCACATGTTTATCCACTACTCTGTATAGGACTTCATACTTTTTAAATATGAAAGCCCCCATAATTCATTATTTGACTTGTCGGTTGACAAATATTGCTACTTTTATGTTTTGCATATCAATATGATAATACATTCAATCCCTAAACAACATTTTCTTACAATATAGATATGCAGTCAAAGTAATAATAACTATAATTAAAAAAATTGGCTATGAAAAAAAAAATCACATCCCTTATAGCAATGCCTCTGAATAATTGCAACATTCTCTTACAATATCCTCTGAAGTACGGTACAAATAACTTATTTGCAAAATGAAAAATAAAATAATGATGATAATAATAATAATCTTAATTTGGCGATACTTTCAAAACAGGCATCGGATAGGTAGACATTAAAAATTTCCGCCTTTTTTGTTTTTGTTTATTGTTTTGCTTAACGCCACACCCGACAATCTTTCAGTCATATGGTGGCGGCCAGTTTTGATTGGCGGGAGACAGAGCCCAGGTACAAATGTACCCAGGGAGAGACCAACAGCCATCCGCAAGTAAACTGGCAAACTTCCTCACATAATCAGTTTAGGTTCCAGCGGGCTTTGAACCTGCGCTGACAAGATGTCAGAGACTGCGTGCTTTAATGCGTAATGCTCTAACCATTCGGCCACGGAGACCCAAATTTCAGCGTCATCACATCCTTGGCTAATCTGCATTGAAAACGATTGCACATGAAATTAAGTGTTCTTTTCAAATAAAGTTACATAGTAAATTATCAAATATATTCCGTACACTTATACATCAATTTTATAAATGAATTTGTATTTTTTTTAAAAGTTAAAATATGTTCACATGTTCATTGTGATTATTCATTTTAGCTAATGGTTTAAAATGAATATTCCACAGGATGACAGAATCAGAACTGTTCCGCGAAAACTAACTGATAATCTTAACCTGAGCCCTGTTAAATATAACCTTAACGAAGCATGTTAGTTACGCCCCATTTATACATATTAATTTCGCGTTTGATTGACATTTATCACTGACAGTTTGTATTGGCATTGTCAAAACTATAACTCATAAAAAATACTTAAAAAGAAAGCATATAACAAAAAACAGTCGTGTTTTGAAATGGCAAAGACCTATTGTCGCATTTGGAGTAATTAAAGTCGATACCTTTTGAATCCGATATTAATCTTCATTGGCGGAAAATGTATTAGACATACAAACCAAGTAGAGTATGCTTCACCTTGTTTCATAATCAAATTTTTGGCAAATTGTTTGCTTTGTTTACACGCAAATTTCCACCAATTTAAGTTCTTTCAATAGAATGTCGTGATGACTTATACTACATAACTACTCACCTATCTAAGCACTTTGTTCTTTGTATAAGGGTGTCCCCAAACTACGCAGACTAACCTTGATCCCGGAGTTATCTTTTTTATTCAATATAGCGGATAAGAATCCCGGGCAAAGAAAATTAGTCTAGAATTTTATTGCTAAAGTTATAAAAATATGATTACGTAAGGGTCCATTAGTTGTTCGCTGAGTCCGGGAATATTGTGATACTTATACAAATGTGAACCTCATTTGTAGCTACGTTGTCCACTGAAACTCGTAAAAACTCGTTTTAAGGCAAAGGTGTAATATACCTTATTACTATTATAACGAAGATATCGTATTTTGGTATCATAAAGGTAGAAAAGGTGCAAAAGTAATATTGATATGACGTAGTAGAACGATAAAGGTATCAAATTTCCCAATTGCCTGAGTTTGAAATACATTAAAAATTCTTTAATTTTACTAAGGTTTGTTGGACAAATTTCTGCAGCCGCTATTCGGAGATACTGTTAACGATTGGCAAGTTAAAAATTTAGCCTCCACTCGTTCCAACAAGTGCTTTTCAGGTCCTTTAAATGAAGATGTATTATCGGTTAGACGCTTTAAACTGATCATAATTCATCTTATAACAACAACAACAATAATAATAATAATAATAATAATAATAATAATAATAATAATTATAATAATAATAATAATAATAATAATAATAATAATAATAAAATAATAATAATAATAATAATAATAATAATATATATTGTGTAATAAAACCCATCACAAATAGTGCTATAAGGAAAAGTAAGTCGAAAATGCAGAATAAAGTCTTTGTTTGTGATGTATTCAATCGACTCCTTTCTAAGCGCGCGATTGTTACGTCACGTTACTATTGATTTTGTTTAGAACGTGCGTGTGTGTTTTCATGAACTTGTTTTTTTATATGTATATGTTAATTTACACATACACTTTTCATCAACAGGACAAGGTTCTGGCGGAAATACGATTTCGACAACACCAGATCCACTTGACTCTGTTTTTGGATTTTCTTTAAATGAACCGGGAACTCAACTCATGGACCAAAACACATTAGATCAAAAAATTGATAGTTGGACAAATGATCTACTCAGTGGGAACACAAACATATTTCGGGAAATCCAAAGCTCTGTTGTCGACTCTCCCGCAGGACAACAACCAGGAGGTACTAACGCTCCCAGATCTGTTGAGACACAACTGCCTCAGGGTCTGGATTTCCTGAGCAATCGTGGCGCATCTCCGCGCGCGGGAAGCTTAGAAATTTCAAACCTTCCACCTTTGACTAATTTTAGCGGAGATTTGTTTGGAACATTTTTGCCAATAGACAGTGGTACAGTAAATGCTGAGGGACAATCTGGAGCAAGTCAAAGCAACACTGTTTTAGACCGTAACAGTTTTCAATTACCAACAATCGATCAGCTTGGTATTAACCCAGAGAGCTTTGGGTTTCCATTTTTCAATGAAGCACCGACAACAACACCAGCGCCACCCACAACTGAACAGGCCTCTTCTCTGGTTTTTAATAAACCATTTTCAGATCAAACAAATACAGCTCAAGGGGATTTACGACCAAACTTACCGCCAATTCCTTCAATAGAGGAATTAGGAGCGCATAGTAATAATAATAACTTTCTGAATGCCTTACTCCCACCAGGTGTGGTACCGAACATCGAAACAACTCCAGGCAGTCAATCTGGCACTGGAAATATCAATAACCCTCAAAACACACAACCAAACGTTGAATCTAATTTAGGACTACCACCTGGTACAGGAATCAGTATATTCAATCCTGGTGTCGCGCCACCGCAGCCAGACCCAAGAATCACAAATGAACAAGGAGTGAGTACTACACTTGAACCAACAATAGCTCAGAATGGGCAGGGATTACAAGGACAGAACATTGATCAAACAAAAACGACAGGTGGTGGTCAAGGTGGAATACAAGGAAGTGGTATACTAGATAATTCTGTAGGAATGCCACCTACTGGTGGCTCACAAATAGACAATACATTTGACAACTCGTTAAATTCAATTGGAACGGGAAAAAGTGGCTCTCAGACCGGTGGTGTGTTTGATAATTTACTAGATGTCCCCGGCAAAGGTGGTGCAGCAAAAGGCACAAATGAAATAGGTTGGGGTTCTGTCTTTGATACTTCGGGAACACAAAACGAGCCAGGCTCACTAGCAGGGGGGTTACAAGTCAGTGGCAGTTCATCTCTACAAAATAATAACAATGGAAATATTATAGACAGTGGAAAAGGAGAGGCAGGCAATGGTATTATTGATACCATGTCTGTAGTAGACACAACGAGTGGACCAAACAATGGTGATTTATTCAATAATGTTTTGGAAACAACTGGTAAAAAGGGCTCCCAAAACAGCGTGGTAGATAATATGTTAGACGTGCCGGGCCAAGGTAATTCATTGGTTAATGCAAATGAACAAGGCTGGGGAAATTTATTTGACTCCACCGCAAATGGTAAATCAAGTACCCAAGGTGGATCGCTACAGGGTAGTGGTGGTGTTCAACCGACCGGAGCTCAAGGAGGAACGCAGAACAATAACATTGGTGCTAACGCAGAAGGAGTGACAACTACTGGAGGAGGAATGTTTGATACTGTATTTGAGACTACAACACAACGAACAAATGAACAAATTTGGGATAGTATTTTTGCTTCACCTGATACACAAAATTCCCAAAGTGGAACAAACCAAAATATTGCCGGTCAGTCATCACAAAATACTGGGCAAGAGGGGTCAAAGGGAAGTGCAAGTGCGCCAACATCGGGAACACGACCTCAAATTTTGTTTGAATTACCCGCCGACAATAATTTACTTAACAACGGCATTTTGGATAATTCATTAAACACGTCACGTCAAGTAAATGAACTTTTACCAACGGTACCTGATACTAGTAGAAATTCTTTGTCTGGTGGGTTAAACAATGGTCCTTCAATTTTTGATATCCCTAGCATTGATCAGCTTGTAGACCCATCTTTTAATCCCGGATCTTCCTCACAAACCTTTGGAAACAATTTAAATTCAGTTTTTGACAACCAGATCTCTACAACTCAAACAGCAGTCGGGCAGAATATAGACAGAAGCAACGTACAATCAAACTTCAGTTTTGGTAATTCAAACACAAATAGCGGAACAACAGATTTTGGATCAACAAACTCATTAAGTGGATCTCCATCTCAGAATTTTGAAGGAAATAGCTTTTTTGAAAATTTGTTCTCAACGCCCACATCGGGCACTGGATTGGAAAATAACTTGCCTCCTATACCAGATCTTTCACAGCTTGGTCAAAACAATGGTCCAGGAACTGAAACGACTGTTCCACCGACCCCCAATAATCCCGGTCTTCAACAACTGTGGGATATACTAAATAAGGATGGACAGCTTCCACCGCCTCGACCAACAGGGCTGCAAAATTTATCGAACGGTAATGTTCCAGATCCAGGTATATTTGGTTCACCGGATCCGCCAAGTTTACCTGGATCGGGAACGGGTATTTTATCACCTGATCCAGATCAACCCAGAAGAATTGGTGACAATTTTTCTATTCAGGTATCTCGATCAAATCAACAGGGTGCAACAAACCAAGGTCAGTCAGTAACATTGCCCGCACAAAATGAATCAGCAAGCAGTCAGACGGGATTTAGCTTTATAGACCCCAGCTCGAGTGCTGTTATTGAAGCTAAAACACCTGACAACATATTCACTTTTATGAACAACCCTGTCTCTACGTCAACTCCATCTATTATTGCAAGTATCGATATATCGCCGGAAACTGGACTAAACCCTGACCCTTTTGCTAGAAATGAGAACGTTAACTTCCCTTTGATATTAACTGATTCTGCCCCTACCCCGCCGCCTACTACTACTCCTCCTCCTACTACTACAACTACAACTGAGGCAACGACAACAATTGATTCCATTTTTGGATCCATTTTCAATGTTTTCGAAACTACCACTCCAATTCCCGACACAACAACAATTAGTTCTTTTCTGACAGATTTTGGTCTCAACAACAATGAGGTAGTACCAAGTAACCCTGCACCTACTCCAAGCAATAGAGTCATACCTCTTCCACCCTCTACTCCTACACCAATGTCAATCGGAGGCACTTCAAGGGTCAGCTTTCCGTCTTTCAATAATGTCGCTAATAGGGAAAATACTGCAAATAATCCTATCAATACAAATCAATTCCCCGTTAATCGTCTTGCATCTACACCTACTGCGACGAATTCGCAACCTTCGTCACCGACAACACAAAGAGGGCCGAATATAAGAAATCCAAATGCTTTATTTTTGACACCAACTTGGACGGGCCAAAGAACCCAGAATACTCAAGGATCATTTCGACAGAATCAACAAAACAATTTTCCAAGCGGGTTCACACAAAATCAACCAAACAATTTTCAAACAAGACCCCAACCAGGAAATAGGTTCCGGCAGCTCATTGCACAAAATGCTAGACAAAATCAAATCAATTCTTTTCAACCGACTCAAATAAATAGGTTTCAACCGCCAAGGCAGAACTTGAGATTTTTACCAAATCAAAATGTACGACCTAATATTCAACAAAATCCTAATCCAACTGTTCGACAGAATAATCAATTTCAGACCCCAACATCACGAACAAATCAATTTCAGAGACAACCGGCACAAGGAAATACGCTACAAAATAATAATTTACAAAGTCAAAATGCTAGAAGAACTTGGTTTTTATCTTTGCCCAGACAACAACAGGCCCTTATTCTTCGACGTCTCTGGCAAATGAGAGCAGCACAGCAAGCCAGGAATAATAATAATAATAATAACAACAACAACAACAACAATCTACGAAATCAGAGACCCAATCAGCAGCGACAATTCCAACAAAATGTGCTAAATTCAAATAACATCCCGAACTCACCATTTCAAAATTCTGCACAAAATAGAATTCAATTTCAACCTCAGATCCAAAGACCGACCAGTCAGATAAATACAGTAGCTCCTAATGTTCCAAATACACAGTTTATACCAAATAATTTCGTACGTATTCCGCAGCCTACGCGAGCTCCACCGCCCCCACCCCCACCGCCCCGACCAACTCCAGCAATAAGAAACCCTAGAGTTCTACTACCACTTTTACGATTAATGCAATCAAGAATAAATCAGCGAACGCAAAATCAAAATTTAAGAAGACAATTATTTTTGCAACAAGTTTTAAGATTAAGATCGATGGTAAATTCAAGATCGCCGGCTGCAGGGGGTTTGGCAACACAGATACCACAAAGAATACCATCCCCTCCAACGCAAGTAATTGGTGTGCCTGCAACGCCTCCAGTAGTACAGATACTTCCAACGAGAATACCCACAAGGCCAGCGATTGTTCCTGTCCCACGAAGGGTCCTACCAACTAGACGGCCATTTGACTTCGCGACTCCATTTCAAAGTAACAGATTCGTTGACTTTTCGCTACCATTTGAACAGTCTATCCAGCAAATGGTGGGACCTAGAAGAGGAAATATAAATCGGAATAACGCACCGACGACGTCGCCACCTCTTGATTTATCCATTCCCATCACCACTGTGGCTCCAACACTACCACCTGGGTTTAGTGTTCCACGTATCAATCAGTTAAGACCTACACAAGTTATGATTCCCAGACGACCCATGGCAATTCCAATATCTCAGGCTTTCCAGAGAATAGAAAGAATGAGGGTGTTGTCAAGGGATTCAAACCCCTTCAGAGAAAATGCAGCTATGAACTTTCCATTTGGTACTTCAAATCCTTTCCAGCCAGGTGCGTCGAGCCTACAACCAGTCAGAAACTTTCCTTCTGTTCTTCAGAACAGACAGAGATTAATTGTGCCCTTAACTCGACCCTTCCCTACCAGCCCTCCACCAACGTTACAGAACAGATTTCCACAAGGGTTTGTCGATCCACGACAGCAACAGGCCCAAAGAGGAGGTTCATGGTCTTGGCTTGGACAGCAACTCCGTAAGTAGTATTTCAATAATCTAATATGGGCTTTATCAGACGGAATTGTTTTATTGAACCAAACAATATTTCAATATTTCATAAAATGTGTAAAATTGATAATTTATCAAGTATTTAAGTGAAACTCTTGACTTAAGTCAATTTTACATGTTATTTTTCCCGAAATATCCAGACCAGGTTTATTTTCGGTTGAACACGACAAATGGTGCATACTAAATGTCTAAAGTTCTCAACGTTCTAATGAAATCCCATTGAGAGATAAAACCATATTATCTCACTCTGAACTTTTAAAATCTGTTGTATTCTCCCACGGACGACTTCTGAATTCAATTTCTGAATTCCTAACGAAGTTCATGGACTAATTGACCTATCATTTGAACTGCTTATTTTTTTAAAAAATATAAATGAGAGTAAACTCAAGAAAGAACAAAGTAGGTAGAACTTCGAATACAGTTTGCAATTTTTTCATCTTAGATTTTGTATAATTGCCTAAATATTTCCGAATTATCTTTTGCAGGATTTTTAAGAAACCAAGGGTCAATTTAGCAAGGAAAATAATTGCTACACTCTGCTTAGAATCTTATGGTGCTGGTACTGGTTCGAGGGGATACTGCGGCAAGCTGAGGGATAAACAACACGACATTTCCGGGATCAGAATCACTGGCTTATCAAATTTGAGGAAAAGTGACTTATTTGTTAAAAAATATTCTTGTCGGGCACGAGCCTTACAAGAAAGTGATTTGTCGCAAAACAACACATTGACAAAAGAATCAGCTGAACGTTTGAAGGATTTTTAAATGCCAATATAGTCATTATAATTATGACTAAGAGGTCTAATAGAATGGCTGATAACTTTATACGCAGAAGTGCGACAGAGAAACATTTAATTGGAGTATTAGCTTCTTGTGATCAGTGTATATTTTTAATTCAAGACGTTTCAAGCGATGTATTGTCATTTTCATGGAACAACATTTTACCACTTCAGTTTTAGTTCCGGTGATGAAATATCTATATCAGTGTTACGTAAACTCTTTGACAGTCATGTGATACAAAATGTTCACAACTTGATCTCTTTATCATAAATGAATTATATATTCAAACAGCATTGCTCACTTTATGCATATGTATAAGCTACAACGAAAGTAACTAACACGCTGGTTTTCACAAAGTTTCAAGTCTTGCCGATCCTAATGGCCTTGAGGAATTATCTTGTGTGTGTGTGTCTGTGTTAATAAAGATCTGAGTTCAGGAGGGGCAGTAATATCTCCTCATATAATGCGAAAACTTTCTTTTTTGATTATTTTTAGAAAACAAATATAACCAACATTCGGTTAAACTAAAGATAATTCATAAATGCAGAGAGAAAAATTACCAGATTTCGAACTCGTTTGCAAATATAGAACTATTTTCTGTACCACCCTTTACCCTGAATAACGTTTTTTTTTTTGACTGTTGTTATTATTTGTGATAGTATTACGCAAGGGGATGATATTCCGCGCTTACGTCATTTCAGCAGGAATTTTACGTAGAATTAAGGCGCGTTCACACCTATCCGTTTTTTCTCGTCCGCTTCCGCACC
>JACSZP010043230.1:0-16819 GCA_016161895.1 Pinna nobilis | reverse complement strand
TTCTTTCTTTGATCTCCCATGACACATGAGACTAGAAACACTGGGTTAACTCGACTGTATAGCTGAATTGTCACTTCAATTTTCAAAGAGTCAAGATGGGTTCCTTCAAAATAAATTTGTCAAGTAGGTAATGATTGACAACAATACTTTGGATGTCTGAGCTGGGGACCATAAAACTTAAGAATTTACTTTAGTCTGAGAATTGGAGATCGACAACAGGGCACGGCAGTAGGTCCACAAGACAAAAACTGGTGAAATTTTGGCATTAAGAGGATTACATCGATTTGACATATTTCGTATGTTTTATGAATAAGTAGCTTATCTTAGCTAAAAATATATCATGGTGACGACCTAGAGAGGTAATCACTAAAATCGAATGATGGTTCATGCAGTGTTGAACTAGACACGAATCACGTTTTGCACTCTATGAACCCTAGTTATCACTTCATCACGTGGGACATCGATGTCCCTCATTAACAATAAAACACGTTCATAATATACTAAGTAAACGAAATCTTTTTCAAAATATAATTTGAACATATATCTTTTAAAGATATTTTAAATTCGTGTTTACTTTATAATGCAGGAACAACAGAAAATCTTAGATTTTACACTGAATATAATCGAAGTTTTTGTGTTATCACTATCATTTATATTGTAAATAGATGATGTCTCAACCTGATATATAAAATATTATTGCAAGTCGTAATTATATCAGTAACGCCCCAAGCTTGAGACAAGAAGGATATGTGGTATAACTGAATCTGACCAGAATGTTTCTTAAGTTCATTGTGGTTTTGCTAACCTTCGTTTTTACAACACATACCTGCAGCGGTCAGTGTGTGATTAATCAACTTCCGGTACAACAGAACTTTAAGATAGACAAGGTTTGTATAAACACAACATTTCTTATTGACACCTGTCAGGTCTGTACAATTTTGTTGTTGTTGTTGTTATTGTTGTTGTTTAACCTCCTCCCCAATTAATAATACTTATATAAAGACATTTAAGAATACCGGTGAAGGACGTCATATTAAGGTTTGTGGTCGACACAGAGCGCCATGTAGAAGTGAGGATATTTAACGTGCCGACACGTATTTTGATATGTTGCCTCGATTTTTACTGTCTCCTCCTGGAAACCTAACCGGCTTATCCACAAAGCGATGACGTCTCTCTGTCTGTCTGTCTCTCTCTCTCTCTCTCTCTCTCTCTCTCTCTCTCTCTCTCTCTGCAGCAGATCTCAAGGTTCTTTTGACCGGTTTTCTATCATCAATCTTCTTATTCGCTAATCAATCTGATTATTCATCTGTTTGTTGGTATTTTGTTATTGATGTGTTTTCTTCAATGGTCCATCGAGTAAAAAGGGTTAATGCAGAAGATTGAGAAAGAACAAACCCAGGGTAAAAAGTACCCAAGTGAAGACCAAAGGTTGCCTACAAGTAATGTGACAAAATTGTATGTGTATTAAGAAGTAACAAAAAGAAGTGTCTGTACTGATAATTTTAATTGGAATCTAAAGATCACGTATATAGCGGACTCAAAGCAAGATATATCGGTGATCCTCATAAAACGAATACGTCTACGGTGAAAGACAGGCCAGAAGGTTCTATAATGCTGTAGCATATGGGTTACGTTAACAGAAATCAAATATACATATACCTTCTTGTTCTTTAAAACATAAAGAAAAAGAACACGTTGCCCCCTTGGTTAAATGTCTTCCATTTTTTAAACACAGTACGTCGGTAAATGGTATCAAATTTTAAGGCGCCCTCGAAGTAATACACCAACGACCTCAATTATTACAGATTACAATGCTATCTTGACAAAAAATAGTGGGAATGGTAATATAACAGCTGCGTATAATTTCAGGTGAGAGTCATTTCTTACGATATTTTATGTATATGGTGGAAACATGATCTTCCCTATTTAAGAATATATGATTTTAGCATTATTTTAGTATTAATGAACATTATATTAGTTGGAAGGAACTTACTAATTGATAATGTCAAGGACTAAAAGAGGAAAAGCTAGGGCAATCAGCTAATGAGTTTAGATAGACTATTCAATGAGAAGGAGTATTAGTTTCCCTATTTTGTTATGACACTTTGTCATGGCTTAAAGAACTTATTTACGTTATTATCTTAGCACTCACGGGTCGGATTATGCCTGATCTCTTTGATAGAGCTGTTTGATATCGCTCTGTTTTTTAGTTATCTCGCAAAGCCAATTAGTCAATGATATGGTGATAAAACGTAGTTTGTTTTTGCCGGGAACGGGCATGTATCCACTAATGAACACATTAAATACAGAGGCTAACTACATATTGATTAGTTGTTGTACAAGGTTTCTTTTAATAATCAGAACTCTAAATAACGCTGATATGGTTAAGCTTGAGTAAAATCATATTTTATTCATTAAATAGTTTTTTCGTTTTGTTTATTTATTTCCCGTGTTAATGATTTTAACTTCAGAAAACAAAATTACCGTAATCCTTGTCAAACAGCAACTGGAGCCCTGGTAAAGAATATGCAACATCCTGCAAAATTAAACATTATTTTCTATGATTTGAGCTTGTGATACGTCAGGAGTAAGTATTTGGTTTTATATTTCTACTTCTGCAACATTTAGTGACCAGGTCCTAGAAGATAGACACAAAACATCACGTGATCAGAAGATCGTAAAAAAAAACCCGAAAGTTAACGATACCAAGGGGACTTTCAAAATATATTGTTGATCGAAAGGCAGATAATGTCATGGCAACAAACGAAAAGAGGCATTACTACAGATAATAATTTATACAACAACATATGAGACTAGATATACAGTAGCACGGAGTCCACTAAAAACCGGGGTAAGTACAGGTGCTCCGGAATACTTTATTTCTTATGCGTGCTACCTAATTTAGCAATAGTCCATAAATAAATTAGTCCAAATGAAACAAGATAGCAGAGGAGTAAAAGCGCGCGATCTCTCGATCTGATGTTACCTCGCACTGAAATTTTTGTTTTGAATCCCTGTACTTTATTTATAACGCTGATTGAATTTCATTTACATACGCATTGTTTAACAGGTCCATTTCCATACTCGTGTATTCTCATTTTTCTCTATAAATTTGAATTAACTAAGTTCACTCTGTCCCTGGTGATTTTGTTTGATATTATGTCCCTTCTTTGGCATTGCCTGGTGTCGCATAATTTGCCTCAGGCTGTGAATCGAGTCAGCTTTAATTAATTCTAATTTGCCGTTATTAGTAAACGGTAAAAAAAAAAAAAAACATGATCGATGCAGTGCCTCTGCGTTCGCCTGTAGATTTTGAGGTTATAATTCGAGGCCGGCTAATGTTGTCTGTTTTCCGAAGGAAAAACAGAGCAGTGTCGCTTTTAACAATAGGTGTTGTCAAACAAAACGGGAAGACCACTACCTTTGTAAAGTCTCCATATGAGTGAATCATTATTCAGTGCAACTGTGCGACAATACTACCAACCGGTCCAAGATATCTTCAAGACTTTGAATACTCTAATTAACGCAGAATTAATGACTGCAGTATCGCTAGAAATACTTTTTTTCAATCTTTATGCAAAATCTATTCCAATTGTGATAATTTATTGGTTCTATAACTTTAAAATTTTGAATACAAATTTTTGTAGGTATATTAAAAACGTTTATCATTTTATGTTTCAATGGGGTGCATTATAATCGATATTCTTTCCTAATTTCAAAGATTTTTATTTAGAATTTCAGAATTGTTACTGGGTAATTTCGACCGACTACACTGGATATTCAGTAGTATATTCTTGTGGTAATATTCTGCCAAACGGGACGTGTAACCCAGACACAATGTCGGCCGCCGTTTGGAGTAGGAAGGATTCTAGTTTGACCCAAAGACAGAAGCAGACTGCAACAACACTCTTACGGAGTTACTGTATTGATATCAATTCAATGATAGCAACCGACCACAATCATCGTATGTTATTTTAGTTGTTTTTTATTTCTCTGCTTTAAGATCGATGGGCAAAAGAGGTTGTTAAAGAAGACCTTGTAAATTAAATACGAAATACAGTCAAGGCGGCATATCTTGAAACCGATGGAAAATAAATTATGTTTTTTCTTTTCAGAATAACGGGGTCAAGATTGAAATACAGTAATTTAGCCGAGATGTAAATATAATATCAAATTAAGTGGGGTTCAATATATCAGGGTTCCACGTCATTTTGATATGTAATATAAAACTGTAAAGCGTCAATGGAGGAGAGCAGCATCATCAGTATAATGGATCTCTGATGAACTTCGCTACAGAATTTTGGTGTTCTTTGTTATTCATTTTCTATTCTGGGACATTTCAATTTCGGTGGGAGGTCAACAAATGCAAGTAAAGGATACTAAAATGTCGGCCTTAATTACGATTCTACAGTGAGGGATCTTTAACGGACCGACACTTGCTGTAACCCTCAACACGGATATTATCCTATAGTCCTATTTAGAGGAAATTCCAGCATTACCGCCCTTCCCCGGCTGAGACAATAATGTGAAAAATGATAAAAAAAAAATAATAATAATAGAAGCGTAATGTTTATAAAAAAATACTCAAAGCACTAATTGGCAGATGCTTAAATGAAATTCAAAAGAATATTAGTAGTATTATGTTATAATAATGTGACTTTCTTGTACTCATATTTTTTGACACATACAATACGACCAAGATCGGCTCGATCTTTTGGCATGGACTTTCTTGCAGAAATGGGCTTCCAAATAACCTTAATTTCCATGCAAGATCATTTAAATACCTTCCTTGCTGTTTTGATATTGCCCAGTACGACGCCATCTTATGTAAACGTAATAGTCAACCTGCCAACGTTTGTGTGGTCTAAATCCCGTATGGATGTTGTTTGTTTTGGGTGAAAATAGGAAATATAAACATTTTTTGAACAGAGGTATTGTATTTCAGTAGATACATATACATGTACAATTATAATTATAAATGTTTATTTTTCAGCATGTCCCTCATCGTCCACGCGAATTAATCCACATCTCCTTTCCGTAGCATTTGTCGTGGTGTCTGTCAAGCATATTTTTCAATGAATGAGGCATAAGCAGGCATCGAGGGATATGGAAATTATCCTTCATATTGTAGAAAAAAGAACAAGTAGAAGTTGAAAGGTGAATACGTACCATATCATATAAGTATTATGATTTCAAAAAAGATCCATTAATGCACATTTGATTAACTACACTATGTACAAGAAAGAATTGTATCTTATTAATAGAATTATCATTTTAACGGAGTGTGACGAGTGGAGCCGGGTGGAAAAAGGGAAGAATTCGGATCGTGCACAAATAACTCTTTACTGTAGATTACTTTAATTTCGCGCATACCACATTTCGCGAGGTCATCTTCCTTAGTCTTTTCACGAATATGTGAATTCGCGTTCAATAAACTAAAAAACATTTAATTTCACGACCTCTTCTAATGTAAAGTACCAATAGTAATACGGAAAGAAAAATCATTTAATAACAAATACATTATGAAAAATCGGAAGAAACTAAAACAATGACATTGACAGTTAAAAGAACAGGGGGCCTGATGGACGATCAAAACACATACTCTGTAGATGCCTATTACAGGCTACTTATTCGCGATAAAAGGAAATAAATTTGTATTAAATTATGTAATGAATATGAAGTGACCTCAGATTATTAAGCCTCGCAAATTAAATTAAATTTAATTTAAATTTCACACGACATAAAAGGTGTCTACAGTAATCTTTTATCCTTTTTGCATGGCTGTAAATATAGCTTCATTCAATAAACGTATTTCTCTTGAAGATTGTTGAATGTTCAAATACTTGCATGTAAAAATATTCTGCAGTGGTAGATATGCGACTATTCCCACTAGTCTGTGGCTGAAAGTCTTGAGTTAACTCGACCGAATTGAGCAAATTTCGTTTAAATAAAGATGGGTTTCTATAAGCATTAATTTCCATGAACTCATCCGATATTCTTCTTCCGGGGGCCTCCGTGGCTGAGTGGTTAGCGTGTTCGACTGCAAATCGAAAGATCCGAGTTCGAGCCGCGTCAGCATCACTCTGCGGTTGGTCGTCCCTGCCTTTCGGGTGACACAGTTAAAACCGAGGTTCCGTGTCACAGTATGTGTTGGCACGTTAAAGAACCCTCCCTGCTCTACGGCCAGCAGTGCCCAGCATAGGAAAAATTTGTAGCCCTTCACCGGCACACGGTGACGTCTCCATATGAGTGAAATATTCTTGAGTGGGACCCTAAACACCAATACCATACCATACCATCGTTATGAAACCAAATTCGATTCTATAGTAGTAGAGAAAATTTTCATCAAAATCAGTTGTTTAGATTCATGAAGACCTGATATAAATATTAGACTCCCTAAACGAGATTTTGAATTTTTCTAAACCTATTATCATTATCTATACTTTTAAACATTTAACTTAGTTGATTTTTGCAGGAAAATATACAAGCTACCACACAACTTTGCCGTCGAAGGGAAATAACTCTTGTATTATAATGCTCATTGAAACCCATTTATTCATGGTGTAAAGATTGTGTCCCTCATGCACAAAAATTATCCAAACAAATAATGGCTGACCACAATACATTGGATATTTTACTATGCGTTTGAGTTGATGAACATACACAGTCGAGCCACATTAATCCGGTTACCAATGGACCCGATGTTTCACCTTCCGGAAATTTCTGGGAAACAAAAATATAAATTGCACTTGTCATTGTGTTAGTTATATGTCAGTTATCCGGACGTTTCATTTACCGGAATATTTGCTTTTTAACCTAAAACAATAATCGAAAGTCACCAATAATGTTTCAGGCGTCGATTATTTAGAGTAATTTAGATACAGACTTTCTCTTTGACATTCGACTCGCATGTGAAGCACACATGCCTGGCCGCGGTCATTGCTGACTGTATCTGCAATTTGTGCTTTCATTTCTTCGTAATAAAAACTTCCGTTCATCCAAAAGCACCAAAGATGTTGTTTTATTGTTGTTTAACGTCCCACTCAAGAATATTTCACTCATATGGAGACGTCAAAAGCACCAAAGTGCAATTTTATTGGTTTATCTAGATCAGTAATAAATGTGAGAATTTAAGAATCGACCAAATTTCAGTAAAAATTACCCAGGGTAATAATCCAAAATCATGGGGAACTGAATGATTTTTAACACCGAAATATACATTTTACCGAACTAGTAGGGTTTCCGTGAAACATTCGGGACCAGTGTGGAATACCAACAAGGGACTCCTTCCGGACACATTTTGTTAGGGATTTGCATTTGTATTCCACGCTCATATCTTCATTATCCTAGACTTGTCATGTTTTAGGTCTTAGAATTTCAAATATCTATGGATACTTCCTCTAGTTTGCTCCTAAGAACCAACTGCACGTAAGAATAACTTGTGAAAAAAGTCCGAGGACAACAATCGTGAGACAGATAATATAAACTGAAAGTATTTGTTTCCGTTTTACATGATCGCCTTAATTAATGTTGTCTATTCAAATATCACAGTTAATATATGACACGACGGGTGCCGCTTGCGGAGCGGGAGTTGCTTAACCTTCCGGTGGGCAAGTGCTAAAATTAAGAATAATTAGATAGCTTAGGGACTTAGGGAATAAGTTAATACACGTATTTAATTTCATGGAATTTGCAAGCATTTAAATGTCAACGAGGGGCTGATGTGGCCTAGTAGTTCGCTTGTTCGACTTTGAAAGGAGAGGTCCGGGGTTCGACCCAAACCACGACGCGATTGTTTGTCCCTGTCTTTCGGATCAGTGTAAACTGAGGTCCTGTGACCACAGAAGGTGTTGAGTACACACTGACTAAATCATATTATTATGACAAGATATATAGTGCAGGTATACCTCTCGAGCAAAGTTTATTAATTTGTCACATTTCCTGTTATCAAATTGTTAAGACAAAATATCATATCTTGCGACTTCATAGCTGTATCATTATAACGACATAATACGTTGTAAAACAACGTTAATTCATGTCGTTGTAACGATATAACATCTTGTTACTTAAGCGACATTGTACATACATTCCGTACAAAGAACGTGACGATATAAAACATTACGTTCATCGTTTTATAAAAACGTAAGCCGTTCTACTAGTTATGTGCCATGGCAACGACCTGAGGGGGTTATCACAAAAATTCAAGGATTTAGCATCTTTATGTCACGCCGATTATTCACAAAGTGTAAAAACTAGACATAAATAAAAATTTGTTCGCTATGAACCCTAGTAATTCTTTCATAACGTAGAACATCAATGTGATGCATACAACAATGAAATACTTCGATCTATACATGTACAATATCTTAATTATTAAAAGATAAGGTTAAAGTTCGAAATCTATTTTTATTTCAATTTTGCCTAATTTTAAATTAATTTTTTCTTTATAATAAAGGGTAACACACAATCTGTAATTTTAGACTGATTTTAATCAATGTCCTAGTTTTATCAGAACTGTTTATCTTGTAAATAGAAGATGTCTCAACTTGATAGATAAAATATTATTATAAGTCATAATTATATCAGCAACGCCCCCAAGCTTGAGAAAAGAAGTATATGTGGTATAGCTGGCACATCCCAGAATGTTTCGAAAGTTCGTTGTCGTTTTGCTTATTTTGGTTTTTACAACCCGTTCCTGCAACGGTCAGTGTGTGCTTAATCAACTTCCGTTACAACAGAACTTTCAGATAGACAAGGTTTGTATAAACACAAAAATTCTTAATGATACCTGTCAGCGCTGTACAACAAAGTTGTTAATGTTTAACTTCAAATCCAAAAATCTTTATCTGATATAGACGCTTAACTGAACACTAGCGAGGGCGTCATATTATGGCCTATTGTCGATTAAGTAGTGGGGGTAACTAACACACGACTCCTTTCGTGAAATGTAACCTCGGCTTTTACTGTTTCCTCCTGCAAAGCTAGATGCTTTCTACTCCGGAACGTCCGTTTCAAAGCGAAATCCGCCGTCAAACTATGGCGATTCTCTCTGTGCAACGGAATTTGAGGTACCCTCGACCGGTATTCTCTCATTAATCTTCTTTTTACCTATCCATACGGACCTCCGTGACCGAGTGGTTCGTGTGTTCGACTGCGAATCGACAGGTCCAGGTTCGAGCTGCGTAGCACCACTCTGCGGTTGGCCGTCGCTGTCTTTCTGAGGAGACAGTTAAAATCGAGGTCCCGTGTCACAGTAGGTAATGACACGTTGAAGAACCCTCCCTGCTCTACGGCCAGCAGTACTGAGCATAGGTAAAATTTGTAGNNCCGTACCATACCATACCTATCCACAGGGTTACTCGTCTGTTTTTCTTAGGCTTTTTTAAATTTTGTTTGTTTGTTTGCTTTTTTGGCTTTTTATGTTGACCCTCAACGGTCTGTCTGGCAAAGAATTTCTTACAAATGATTTGAGGAAGAACAAATCCAGGGTACAAAGTAAAGTAGTGAAAACCCAAGGTCGTCTACAAGTAAACTGACAAAAAAGACTTTCATATATTAATGATTAACAAAGAAAGAAGACTTCTAATAATCTTAATGGGGGATCTAAAGATCAAGTGAAGAGCGGACTCAAAGCTAGATATATCGGCGGTCCTCGTAAAACGAATTCATGTACAGTGAAACATAGGCCAGAAGGTTATTAAATTCTTTAGCATAGGTTCTATAAAACATAAAGAAAAAGAACACGTTGCCCCATTGGCTAATATCTTCCATTTTTTAACACAGTACGTCGGTAAATGGTATGAAATTTTATGGTGCCCTCCATCGAATGTACCAAAATACTCAATTGTCACAGATTACAATACTATCTTGACAAAAACTAGTGGGAATGGTAATGTTTCAGCTACGTATAATTTCAGGTGAGTGTCATTTCCTTTGATATGTATTATTATGATGAAAACGTTTCCTTTTTTAAACACTGTCGGTTTGGAGTATGCATGTACATGATATCTACGATAGATCGATGCGATATCATATCCGGTAATAGTCAGCTCACATAGCAATAATAGGAAACTTGTGTTGATAAAACGTGGCCTGTTACAGCACATATCCACTAATGAACATATTATATACAGAGGCTAACTACATATTGATTAGTTGTTGTACTAGACTTTCAATAACGCTGATATGGTTTATATACAGTAAAAAACTATTTTGTTCATTTAATAGTTTTTTCGTTATGTTTATTCATTTTCTGTGTTGATGGTCTTTATTTCAGAAAACATAACTACCGTAATCCTTGTCAAACAGGAGCCGGAACTCTTATAAAGAATGTACAGCATCCTGCAAAATTAACCGCTATTTCGTATGATTTGAGCTTGGGATACGTCAGGAGTGAGTATTTGATTTCAACACTTCTACTTCTGCAACATAGAATGACCAGGTCTTAAAGGCAAAAAAGGACACAAGTAATCGCGCAATAATGAATACATTTTAAGGTAAAGAAAGAAAATGGATTATACCAAGGAGAGTTCCAAAATATCGTCAATCGAAAAGCAGACAATGCCAGGTCAATAAACAAAAAGATACATTATTACAGAATAAATAATTTACACGACAACACATTAAACTTAAGATAGAGCATCACGAAGCCTACTAAAAACGGGGTAAGCTCAGGTGCTCCGGAAAGTAATTTATTTCCAACACATAATATCTAACTCAATAGTCCATGAAACAATTCATCCAAATAAAAGAAGATCGTGGAAGAGAAAAAAAACTTGCAAAACCCTTGTATCCGATGCTACTTCGTACTTGAAGTTGGATTTGAAACCCCATACTTTATTTATAATGCAGATTGAATTCCCATTAAACATCCATTGTTTAAAACGTCCATTTCCATGTTCGTTCATTCTCCATTTTCTCTATAGATTTGTAACGGACTAAATTCGTTCGGTGTTTCGTGGTTTTGTTTGATATTTTGTCCCGTCTTTGGCATTGTGCGGTGTACCATATTTTGACTCAGGCTTTGACTCATCGCGTTGGCTAAAACTAATTCCTATTTGTATATGGTAACCATATATACCGTAGAATAAGAAATCAGAGAGCTGTCGTGGCTTTGTGTTCGCTTCTAGATTTTGAAGTCACGTGAGCCCGGCTCACATTTCCTTTAAAAAAAAAGCAATGTCGCTTGTAACAATAGGTTTTGTCATGTAAAACGAAAAGAGCTTAAACTTTGTTACGTCTCCATATGTGTAAATGATTATTCAGCGCAACTTTGTTGCATTAACAACCAAACAATCCAAGATATCGTCAAGAATTTGATGACCCAAAATAAAACTGCAGTTATAGAGTGTATTGTATTGTATTGTTGCTAAATGTCCCATTCAATAAAATTTCACTCATATGCAGACGTCACCGTGTGCCGGTGAAGGGCGACAAATTTTGCCTATGCTCGGCACTGCTGGTCGTAGAGCAGGGAGGTTTCTTTAACGTGCCAAACCCTCCTGTGACACGGAACCTCGGTTTTTACTGTCTCATCCGAAAGACAGGGTGGCGCTGCGGGAATCGATCCCCGGACCCTTCGATTCGAAGTCGAACACGCTAACCACTCGTCCACGGAGGCCCCGTTAAAGAGTGTAACATAGCTAGAAAATAATACATTTTATTCTTTACAAAAAAATCTATTCAAATCGTGAAAATTTATTGGTTCCAAAATTTAAAAGTTTCAATACAAATTTTGTAGGTATATTCAAAATGTATACCATTTTATGTTTCAGTGGTGATATTTTTTAATCTGTTGGGAGTTCTTGTAACCTAAATTAATTTGAAACGTTTTTTTTTCATTTCAAAAAATTGTATTTAGAATTTCAGATTGGTTACTGGGTAATTTCAACCGACTACACTGGATATTCAATAGTGTATTCTTGTGGAAATATCCTACCAAACGGGACGTGCAGCCCAGACACAATTGACGCCGCCGTTTGGAGTAGGAAAGATTCTGGTTTGACACAAATACAGAAGCAGATTGCAACATCATTCTTGCAGAGATACTGTATTGATATCAATTCAATGATAGCAACCGACCACAATCATCGTATGTTATTTTTAATTTTTCATTTCTCTGTTTTAAAATCGAATTACAAAAGTAATCAAGGCAACCTTTGTGAATTAATGAATTTCTTGACTATTGCTCGCTCCGTTAAATAGCCCGCACAACACAAATATTGCATTTATGTTTAACAGTTTTCTGACAATCCGCTCGGGCATATTGCCCGCGGTTAATCTGCTACAAATGTACTGACTATCTATAGTAAACCTAGGCCACTTTAGTACGATCTTCATATGAGCTTCAGTTATGCAATGAGACATTTGTAGTGATGATATTTGTACCATATGATCATTTGTACTGATAACTTCTTTAGAATTATACTTAAATTCATTAATTCCGTTGTTATTTGTAGCAACAACAAAAAATTTGAATTAGAAAGACAACCTTTCACTCATATCGGGATGTCATCGAGTGCCGGAAAGGATCTCAAAATGTCAGTCCTAATTACCACCTCTCAGTGAGGTATCTTTGATGGACAGACACTTGATATAGGCCTTAACCTAGGACATTACCTTCTTATTCGGAAGCTGCAAAATTCCTGTCCCCTCCACCGACTGTGACGATAATATCTGACAAATTATAATGTAATAAAATTCTCTGAGCACTAAATAGCGAATGCTTTGCTAGAATGAAACAAAAGAAGGGGAATAATAATAATCTGTTAAAGCTTCGACGGTAATGTCTAAAAGACGAACTTTTGTCGGGCATGAACGAGCTTCAGATATTACTTTCATTTCCATACAAAATATTACTTAAACCAGCTCCTCGCTTTGTTTGATTTTTTTTTCTGTCCTAATGATATTGTTATCTCCCCTGCTCAGTAAACCCCCGAGAGTTAAATCCCTCCTTTCAGCACACTTACGGAAGTAAAACGGCTAGACTTCCGTATTGGTGGTTTTTCATGAACTTAAGAGAGACCAACAATATATTTTGAAAGGAGCATTTTTGCATTATAATTATAAATGCTTGTTTTATTTTTCAGCTTGTCCGTCATCATCCACACGAATAAATACTCATCTCTTTTATATTGCGTTTATTGTAATATCTGTCAAGCAATTTCTTCAATAAGTGAGAGAATACAAGAAATCGAAGGATTTTAAAATTATCTTCAATGCTGTAGAAAAGAAGGCGAATATTGAACTAACCATGAAACGTATTGTGCGTTAAAAAGATCCATTAACGCACATTTGAGTGACTACATTATGTTTAAGATAGCCTTTATACCATTTTCAAAGCATAATCACTTAAACGGAGAATATTATAAGAGGCACTTGCCATATTAGTCGGAATACGTAAGAAGTCAGTCTGGGCACAAATGACTCTTTAATCTTGCATCTTGTTTTGCATCGCTGTAAATATACACAGCACAATATGCTTCATTGGAATCTTTTGTATTCAATAAAAACGTATTTTCTTCACTGTTTCTGAATGTTCAAATATGTAAACATATGCTTCATAGAAATATTTGCGACTGGTCATATTATCAGATCTCTCTCTCTCTCACTCTCTCTCTCTCTCTCTCTCTCTCTCTCTCTCTCTCTCTCTCATTTTAGGTCCCCCATGACATTTGCGCAGGAGTCTGGAAACACTGGGTTTAAACTCGATCGAATAGCAGAATTGACATTTCAATATTCAAAGTTTCGAGATGGTTTCCCTCGAAAAATCTTCGCCCAAGCAATAATAGTTAACAACAACATTTCGGATACCTGATACCGTGATTGAGGTCATTTACATACACATTGCAGGTCACATCTCGTATTCCCTTTAGAGGTAAAGCCTTAAAACAATTATCAAAAGGCAATATTGATGTTTCAAATGTCAATGATCGATGTATTTTATCTTTGGCACTCGACTCACACATGGAGCTGAAAAGGACTGGCCGCGGACATTATTGACTGAAATTTGTACTTTCGTATCTTCATGACAAAGAGTTCCATTCACCAAAAAAGCGACAATGTGCAATTTCATTGGACTCTTTTTATCGCGGATACACGAGTTTTAACTTAATCTCCTTGAACTCAGTCATATTTAGCAGGGTATTTATCCATGCGAGAAAATACCATGGGAACCAGAGGATATCCCTCTTCCTGCTTACAATAATATATTTTCAATTATTATATAAATAACAGTCTTTGTAAGAATATAAACCTGATAAAGAAAATTACGCTGAAAATTGCTGCAATTTGAAAAAACGCAAGAATTATTATCAATACCATGACTATTGTAACATGCTTTCAATGCTTTTTATCCGGTATCTGATATACCATCGCACTCTTGAAAAAGGAGTCTCCTCATTCTATTCCGATCATCGGTAGCTATAAATATATATTTTAAAAAATGATATTTCTCTTTACTCGGATTTATCGAGAACAGGGGGCACCTTAACTCTTTAAATGCACACAAACACATATTGACCAGTTGTTGGCACTGGTATATAACCATTATAGGAGAAATATGGTTCACCATCCTATAACTGTCATCTGGGTAATAATAACTTGTCTTATAGTCTGCGGACAAAGTAAACGTTGGGCAGATCATTTCAACCGACCGTCTTTACTTCAATTCTACATTATCGTCTAATCCATATTGTCAATTGAAAAATTAATTACAGTTTATCTAGTACAATGCAATTTTTTCATTTCGTCAAGGTATTTTTGCATAATACAGATTCTAGGCCTAGTCAATGAATGATCTCTAGCTGTTCCGGAAATTGAACTCACTTGAAAGGATGTATAAGAAGTTTAAGAATAATTGGAGAGCTTAAGGAATAAATTCATAGACCTTTCATTGCCATACTAACATTTAAGTTTTTAGTGTTTTATTTCCCATATTACCTACATTTAGCCATTAACAAATCCAATGATTTTATAGAATACTTAATAATGATTTTGAATGATACATGTACTTATTTCTTTACTAACTTGAACAAGTTTGCTATTTGGTCGGTCTTTTGACATTTTCATATAATAAAGAAAAAATCAGTTCTTCTTAACACGTCTCCATTGCCCAGTACTTAGAGCGCTCGTATTGTGTACATTGTACTGGAGACGAAAGGTTTGAATACCACATAAAACAAACCTTAGCCTATACATAAGAAGGTAACTTTTTTTACGCTATGTGCTCGAAATTTGAAGCGAAAGTTACCGGTCAATATTTGAAGCCTTAAAGGCATAAGATATAAAAAGAGGCAAGACACCTTCCAGAACAGAAGCCACAGACTGCTTTCGAGAGTGCGATGATTAGAGAAAAATTCATCACAGAACAAAAACAATGGGCAACAACTTTATCTATACCGCTGCATTTACATGGTAGCTTGAAGGGAATAGTTTAGTTGTTCAGTAAAGAACAAAAAGAAAGAAAGGAAAAAAAGCAGAGGAGACAAGCGAGTAGAGAAAGCTGAAATTGGGATGGAATAGTTGGTCGTCTGCTAGAGCAGTGGCCAGAGGCAGTGACAAGTGAATGTAGTGTATTCGGGCCTAGATTGATGAGGTTGTATAAGTCGAGGTGAAATCTTCATATCGGTGAAAAACTTTCAATTCGGACTTTAACAACAGGAGTTAAGTTTTATTTCCCCAGGATCTGTCAGATACGACTTTGTGATTGAAACATGAAATAATTCTTTCAAACATCATGGAAAAGTAAAGTGTATTCTTTTTATGTCATTAGAGAAATGGCTCAAAACAGGATTTAAACATTTCCTAATTTAGTGGTAAAAAATCTTTCAATTTGCTTCAACAATTTCTTTCTTCCGGAGCACCTGAACTCACCCCTGGTTTATGGTGGGGGTTCGTGTTGCTTTTTTTTCGTGTCTTGTTGTGTTGATAGGTGTTTGTGTTGTCTCTTTTTTGTTTGGCCATGATTTCGTCTGCCTTTGGATCTTTNNCCCCCTTGGTATCTTCTACAGTCAACTTTTTTATGGGGATTTATCAGGCTGGCTAGACAATGTTTTTTGTCACATGGCGGATACCTGCTTTTATTAGCGAAGAACAGAACTGGTTACGAATGTGTCCGAAGTTTATTGGCAAGTAAACTGACAAACTTCATAACATATTTAACCCAGGTTCCAGCGAATCTAAAACCTGTGTTGACTAGAGATGAATTATAAGCAGCTTTGAAGAAGTGTTTTCAAAATCTCCAAAAGTTCAGAAAGTAAGTGCATGAATAATCACCCTAACCACTAAATAACTGAAGACACTGTTTCTTTTTCTACAGTTAACCATTTGATGTGACAGTTTCATTATGTTGATATCAATATGAAATTTTCCAGTGCTAAAAGATATCTTGGTAATTATCAAAAGGTTGAAAATCTATATCGTAAGTCTTGTTTGAACTTGCTACGAATTCGAAGGCCGATGAATCTACTTTAACAAATATTGACCTTGTGACCTTGGTAACACCGGGGGTACCGTGTTCCTCTTTTGTTAAGAATGTCNNAAAACATTGATGATCCCCAGAATGAGCTAAGAAATGACGGGAATAATTTAATGGGAAAAACTATCAATTTGTCATCATTTTCATCACCAAGAAGCTCTTGAAAGGCTAATATCCAAGCTTAATAATAAAATCAAAATTTTGACGAAATAAGCATTAACATTCAATTATGGTGTTCTTTTGAATGAAATCGATGTTTAACATTGTCAAATTTTGAAAAATACTAAGTGTCGAAATTACCTATGCCACATGCAAATATATATATATATATATATATTTCTA
>JACSZP010043225.1:0-11465 GCA_016161895.1 Pinna nobilis | reverse complement strand
ATGTGATCTAATTGTATGGGGAACCAGAACGATTTTTTCCTTTTTAAATCATCTGAATAAAGTAAAGACCACCTGTCATGTGTGACCCTTTTTGCTCCTTCCAATGGTATGTCTATTCATACGGGTTAGAATTAGACTGAACAATTATTTTGTGTTTCTCATTCTGGCATGTACCAGCTCTTTTTTATTGATAACCTCCATTGACATACATGTATCATTTAAAATTCTCCCAGATTCATCAGGCACATGGATCTGACCTTGTATCACATTCGTTTGGGATCAGAATTTAGATCATTAAAGCCGTAATATAGGCCGTCAGTTGTTACGTAAACATAGCAAACTTACACGTACGGTGTACCTTACCTTTGCGAATATGAATATTTAGTAATATCGTGTCGCCTCTGTATGCCATCACGAGATGAACGCTCTACTAGGGTTTGGACTTAGCTAAATCGAAAATTGACTCGGGGAACCGCTTAGTAAAATATTTTGATCTATTGTTATTGCGGTCTCCGATAAAAATTGTTACAAAAATATGTAAAGCCACCAGTTATAATTAAAACAGAATTATACTTGCATAAACATTATAATTTACTTACTTCTGTCGATTGACAGAGTGACCACACAATACTAATGCTACGCACTATATACACTACATACATACGTCAAACTATCCGATCATCAAATTAATTGTGCAAAGTATATCCAGAAAATTCAAAGAACTTGAACATTTTATTCGATAAAATAAGATAAATCAGAAAGGACAGTAATTATCAATTCATTTTATACAACATGTCTTTGAAATAGTTAGAGAGTTTCTACCTAAGAATATTTCTTTTTGAGACTGTTTCTACACCAACAGAGTTAGTCTGTTAGGAAATTGTAAGGTATTGATAGAATCGTTGGCAATAATAAATTCTAGTAATTACTGTGAAGGGGTTTTTCATTAAAATGTATAAACAAACATGGAATTCTATTTTACCCCAACAATGAAGTAGGGCGGTTTATACAACAGTGTCATATATCTTATTCTTTTTTCTCTGTTTTCTCTCTTTCACTAAATAATTTACTCCATAAAATGGTTTTATTCCCTCCATCTACCCTTCATAAGATAAATCAAGCTATGATATAGGCCTACTGAGTAACGTACTGTGTCTTAAATTATGCATTTTAATTATGAATGAAATACATATAAAGCGGGAGACTGAAGGGAAAATGGTTTTATTCCCTCCATCTACCCTTCATACGATAAATCAAGCTAGGATATTGGCCTACTGAGTAACGTACTGTGTCTTAAATTATGCATTTTAATTATGAATGAAATACATATAAAGCGGAAGACTGAAGTGGAGGAAGGAGGCCACAGCAAATTAACAGGTGCGGTTTAAAAGGGGTAAAGTAGTATATACCAAGGGGCATTCCAAATTCAAAAAGTCGATGTCAGACAAAAGAGTGGCCAAAACAAAAAGGAGACAAAACTACACACAGAAATACACTTATAACTAAAAATAGAGTAACACGAATCCCACTAAAACCGGGGGTGAGTCCAGGTGCTTCGGAAGGGTAAGCAACTCCTGCGTGGCACCCGTTAGTTAAAGTTGCATGATTGTTCCATGATAATATAGTTGTCATTGCTTTGATGGTGCACAAATCAATTTAAAGTTATGTAATTAATCTGAATAGATATGTTCACGACAAATCATGTGATACGGTGAAATATAGATTTGCAATTTGTTGGACATTTAAGCATGGTTTCAGTTTATGATATGCTAATTATGTCAGTTTAACCGCGACACAAATTTAAACAAAACGATGACAGATGTACT
This sequence comes from Pinna nobilis, assembly GCA_016161895.1. Classification (NCBI taxonomy): domain Eukaryota; kingdom Metazoa; phylum Mollusca; class Bivalvia; order Pterioida; family Pinnidae; genus Pinna; species Pinna nobilis. Next base: position 9,639 of record JACSZP010043225.1, on the reverse strand, counting down.
AAAATACATTCAGGCGTTTGAACGTGATTTCTGATGAATTTTGTCCTTGACCTTGAAGTAATAGTATAGTTCCGGTAAGCAATTGTTGCTTCACTGTCTCGATTGCTTTGTTTGCAGTCATAAACAGAGAGATAGCGTACACCAATTGCTCACTCACCGCGACGGACAGGTATTCTTTCAGCTTAACGTTACCCGAATTCAAGGTTGACACGCGAGTGACTGTACAAAATAAATTATTTAAAATGAATAATAAGTTATTGCTATATCTAAGTTCTCTAAAACTACCGCTCAACTACAGAGGATCTCTATTGTTGGGGATTCACATGTGACTCAGAAACACATGTTTTCAATAACCCAGAGACTGGAAGCCCCCTCCGTTACAAAATAACATACTATTGAGTAATACCCCAGCTAGTAGAAAAGTATGGAATGAAGAGAGGCGGGATGAAGGAGAGAGAATGCCATACTAATACTTGTTATGCATATATAACTTTTCCATTTATCACCAAATGCAGGTCAGCTAACATAAGTTAATTAAATGCAAACCATATTTTGATTAAACCAATTGGCAACGTAAAATGACCTATCGACTGATGTACATTGTACATGATATGCATTGCTTGTATATACACGGGAAATAAAGACGTAGGTCATACCAAAAAATGGAGGGCATCATAAATTATCGAAAGTGAAATAAATAGGCTAACCAAAATCGAAATATCCCGGATTTAATATATATTGGGAATACAAAAAATTGTATAATTGCAGTTGTTATCTTAGCCCATAAGAAGCAAATTGGATTGTAGTTGCTTCTATAATGGTTTAATTTCGTTGAATTAGAAACAGCCTCAAATTTAATACCAGCAAATATTTCACTGTATGATGAATCTGACATGTAAAGCATGACCCATCTATAAATGGTAGATAACGTATAAAGGGATCACTTGAAGTTTATAACTATAACCTTAAAACTCATGGTTAACTTTTTTTTAACAAAACCGAGACTATTAAGTGAATAGAAAACAAGAGAGAACTCCTACTGCACCTTTAAATGGTATTTCGCGATATGCGAATCCATAAAATTGCTTTAGAAAACGCGAAATTAAATACATGTTATTCCATTAAAACGAAAAAGAAAAAAAAAACTAATTTAATGTAGAGAGACCGTTACAATACAATATACACCCCAAAAGCATGACAAAGAACCATTGCCCGAACCGAAGTACATGTATATCCATGGCAGCTTTATGCTATATTTTCCTAAGACCTATGCATTTACTTACTTATCAATAAGCAACTTGGTTATTGAATTACTTATAATTAAAAATAGCAACTGTCATCTTCAGTATGATCAATCGTATATCAAAACACATCAACCTTGCCTAATCGTGCAGGCTCCGATAACTATCGTCCATTCAACATACAACTCCATGGAATCTCTTTATAATAAGCCTAAGTTCAGATTCGTTTAATCACAATCTATTTGAAAGTTATACAGAACATTTTGAACTTATGGTACTTTCTGATAAATGTTTGTCAGTGGATATTTCACATAACAACGAAATGTAAGTTATAGGACACTGTAATACAGACATTTGCGCTGATCAAGCGTGATACTTCTATAGTCTTTTGTTATATGGCGCATGTAAGGTTGGATCGTTTTACGAAGTATATATTTGCGGGTTAAACACCCTCCAGTATTACGCGAAAATAAAGTTCTTGCAAATATTGCTGTTGATAATCAACATGATTAGGTCTAGTGATCTGGAAAAGGTGTATAACATCAAATTCTATGACTCTTCCACACAGTTCGTATTTATTTTCTAATTAATATCCTATATTTTAATACATGATAAATTATATTTTGTTGATTTAGAATGATCAGTCAATTCAAAATAGTCCCAGAAATTAAACTCAATTCAGTAGTCTTGTTTTTGATAGGTGTTCAACTGAACAAAGAATCGTCCTGATTCGACAGGATGGATTGACAATGACTAGACTGTAGCATAAATCATGTGTTTCGGGGTCAATATCTAATAATCCAATAAACAATAGTTTCTTTTTCATTCGCCAATTATCAATGGCTTTGTAGATAGTGATCATATGATAGTGCTTAGTGTTTTTCATTAGAGAAGAGAAGGAACTTCAAATATACACTAGAATAACACTATAGCAACCTCCTTATAGACCTTTCATTTTAGAAGTCATGCACGACGTAATCAATGGGGCGGAGTTACTGCATGTTTTTATTTCCGCGATACTTCATATAACATCAGTTTGCTAACTGACGTAGACTCGGCGCGTGAAGTTCACTTGTAAACATATCAGTTTACTCAGTTTGCAAATCGTCTACTTAGAATAAGTTGATTTACTTGTTGTCCAAAATGGCAGAGGAAAGACTCTATAGTTTTCAAAGTGGCCAAAGGAACACATTTTCTGTAGTTGATTATCTGATATTTGCAGCCTTATTGTTAATATCTGCAAGTATAGGATTATTTTATGCTATAAAAGATCGGAAGAAAAAGAATACCAAGGAGTTCCTTCTGGCTGGAGGGAACATGAGTGCCGTTCCTGTTGGTTTATCCCTCCTTGCCAGCTTCATGTCAGCTATAACCTTACTCGGAACACCTGCTGAGATGTACAACTACACAACTATATACTGGTGGATCGGCCTGGGTTACTTTTTGGTCATCGCGTCAGCAACACATGTGTATATACCAATTTTTTACCGTTTAAGAGTGACAAGCGCGTATGAGGTAAGAATGCAATATCCGCTATATTCACGCATCCCTGCACAAAGAACACGTGTTATTTTTTTTTCCATACGAGCAATTTTTAAGAAAGTAATACGTACTGGCTGACATTGTTACAGATATTTTAATAATCGGTAAAGAGAGCTTTAAAAATTTGACTCACTCTTATAGGCGATTTGCTTTGCTCTGCTTTTCAATATGACGTCTCTGCAAATTTCACGCCGTGTGCTTTATCTTATTCAGTGCGAATTCATCTTTGTTGATCTGTGACACAGTAGACTAAGATATTCCATTTGAAATACGAAAAGATTTGCGGATTTTAATAAAGTTTTTCTTCTCGATAATCAAATAAAAATCAAAGTATTTTAGACACTGAAAAGGTGTAAAAGTACATACATGTATTTAAGATACAAAATTAGCCTTTTAAAGCATATGATATACAAATATGTAAGAGATTCCAGGTAAACATCACTGAACCCATGATTAAAATCGGGTCGCATGTATGAATCAAATTTACTTCCGCCTTTGGCTTCTGAACGCGGACCTCTGATTACCCACGGCTGGGAACAGGTTCCATGGATGGGTAAGCTTCCCAAGATTTATACTTTTGTGGAGAAATCCTACTATCTCGATATCATTAATACTTTTGTTATTTTTCAGTACCTCGAGCTCAGGTTTGGGAAAGTAACCAGAACAATAGCGTCATTGATATACGTCCTCCAGATGGTAAGGTCACTTAATGTATCAATAATCTTAAAAGTAAAATGAAGTACTAAGGGATATCAGCAATTTCGAATACTACATGTATATACAGTAAAACCTGATTTGGTGACTACCTGTAAATACATACCAACTTGTCACAAAGAGGTCGTTACATGCACGATTTACTGTAATACAAGTTGGGCATGAAAAATTATAAAAATGAAAAACAGATGAAAATCCCAATGGAGTGAGACCAAGTGTCAGAAAGCAAACTGTAAATGTCCAACGGAAACAGCGAAAAGTCTAATTTTGTGGAAAAGTTCGGTTAGGAGCAGAAACATTGACAATGCAACATTAAAACACCGTATAAAAGACAGTTCATCTCTTATCTTTCTTCGTCCCACTTTTTCATTTGCAAATTTACAATTTGACTATGTGCACACTACAAATGTATTTGTCAACACATAACACCATCTGTCGACAAGAATTCCATTCAGAATCATTGAAATCATTTAGATGGAAGGTTGAGCTCCAACTGTAATTTTAATTTTATCATACAATGTCTACCTTAAAATTCACTACTAGAAGGTACCTGCGGCCGAAATATTAAAAAAAATATCTACCTGGGTTTTTATCGTCTTACCGGCAACCTTTAGTATCTGATTAAATTATTGAGCTTTCATTTCAACATTCTCAATTTTTAGATATCTCACGAACTTCCTATGACTCCAGGTCAAATATACTCAGTCAAAATCAACATGTCCAAAATAGATGACCTGTAATAGAAAGCCCATCACTACATGGTGATTATTAGGAAACTGATCTGATAGGCAGTTATTTTTAGATTGTGTATTCGAAGTTCTCTTCCTAATGCATACATCTAAATGTTTATTCAACTTTACATCTCGTTCTACTTTAACGATCTGATGTAGACGTTGTGCATTGAATCCGCGAGATTTTCGAGTTAAGTATTAAGTTACAATAAGAACGCACTTTTAACTTTTAATCCATGTTGGCCCATCTCATGTCTAACATTGATGTGAATAGAAGTGAAGGAAATTAAATACTCATTATACAAATATCAAACAAACTTGTTGGTGCGATACTTCTTTTTTGGTGTTATATACTTGAATTTCGCCACCTTCAACAAAATTTAAGGTATATACTGCCGAAATAAATTTAGTTTATGCAGGCATAAGAAAATATTGACTATACTTCACTTTAACTTACACAGTGGGGGAACTTTAGCATAGGCAACCGATTTGTTAGGTAAAGACAAAACATAGACAAGAAACGCCGTTGGTGGGGATGTGTTAAGTGTTTTGTTTTGTTTTGTTTTGTTTTTTGTTGCTGTTGTTTTGTTTTATGTGTCCGTTTGTTTGCTTGTCTGTTTGTTTGGGTTTTTTTTTTTTTTTTTGGTTTTTTTTTTTGGTTTTTTGTTTTTTGTTTTTTTTTTGCTTTGTTTTATTTTTTATTTATATATTTATTTTGATATCTCAGATTTCAGTACACCTTATGACTAGGAATTTGTACTCACACAAAGAGAAAGGTTATAGTGTTTGAAGAGATCATTGGTTCCCAATTTTGTCGTATTGCAAAACAGGGTACATGCGGAAAGCCTGGTTCTAACATATAATTTGAAAGGTTGCTTATACTTTTTTGTTAAACAAACATTACGTCTTGTATGGGTATGAAATGTATCACTTAGATGAAATGTGATGCTTTTGACTTTTACAGGTCCTCTATATGTCGATAGTGCTGTATGCCCCGTCTCTGGCCCTGAATGCAGGTGCGTGCATTAAAGTATATAACTCTCTCTCTCTCTCTCTCTCTCTCTCTCTCTCTCTCTCTCTCCCTCTCTCTCTCTCTCTCTGATGGATCAAAGTTTCGACAATATACATAAATCTGATGGTAAAAAGCTCACAATTGAATGGAACCTTAATTTTGTAGCCTTTAGAGGTGATACATTTCAATTTGTAAAATTGCACAGTATGAGATGAATACATGCTTTCATCTCAAATACGAAATCTCTTCAAAATCAGTTTATAAATATATCTTTACAGTGACTGGATTTACATTATGGGGGTCAATTTGGGCTGTTGGTCTGGTGTGCATATTTTACACTACTCTGGTAAGTGTTAGATATTCCATCCTAAATTAAATGTAATCATACGGCGAATGTAATCAGCTACAATTGAAATAGGGGTAGCATTTTCCTTGTAACTACTTTTTTTATGTTACTCACGACCATCTGTTCTGAAGGTCAAGTTATTCATACACCGTCAACTTACTGTTTCTGCACTACTACTGAAAAACCTAACTCTGGAAATGCGTATAATCTGAGTACTAATTGCTTATGATCATAGATTTAGGCTTTAAAACCTTATTGTTGTTTCAGGGAATTTGAAATCAACATAAATCATTTTCACGTGATCGATGATTTATCATTATAATTATGTCAGATGAAATCATTCTTACGTGTTTAAGCATGAGGGATAAGAAAAACATAGATCAGATAGAAAAGACATTGTCATAAAATAATGTTATGCTAATTTCATGCCATTCAGAACTGTCAATTCCATCATTATTGATATTCAAAGGACAAAATCAAAATCAGGCAAATAATGGGACACATCTCTGACATAAAAGTTAGGGAAGAACTTGTCAACAAAATGTTTCACATTGGACCCAGTATCAACTTCAAGGTCTCCGTGATTTCGAATATTAGTACTTGATATTTAATCTAATATAGTTTTTATTCCTTGATCATGCTACGTGACACCAACCGCAAAGCATAAGAAATCTGATATGTGGTGTAGTATGAAATATTGTTGCAGATTGCTGCATTGCACTAAGTATAAAAGTATAAGGCGGGAAATAATTTTAAATAAATATAAAAACAAGTTGTAAATCTTGATAAGAAACATTCAATGTACCTTTTGATATGTATTTCCTACATCTTTCTGTAATTTCAGCAAACTCATTTTCTTAAATCCCAGTATCTCTGAATCGAGCTTGAAAATATTTTGTATTCTTTATCTATTTGTTAGATAAAAACTGGCAGTTACTAAAGCTTACAGCTTCTTTCCTGTTGGATAAGTAGTTATAAAAATTTCACTATGGAGAATTTTAGAGGTGAATGATCTAAGAAACACCGTTTTGTGTAAAATTTTGAATGTTATTATATTTTTATGTATTCAGGGAGGAATGAAAGCTGTTTTGTGGACCGATTCATTCCAAGTAGGTCTTATGATTGCTGGTTTGTTGGCCGTACTAATAAGAGGTTCAATGGAAGTTGGAAGCTTTTCAAAAGCTTGGGAAATTGCAGCAGACAGCGGTAGAATCAACTTTTTAGAGTGAGTAGAGTAAGATCTCGGTCGGCAAACTATGAAGCATCCTCTGTGATCACGAACAATGTTCTAATACGTCCTAACCCAATATATTACCTACACGCTTGTGATTAGATCTACAGAAATATATCACCTCGTTCCCATTGTTAAATAAACGACCTCTTGTGAACTGTCAAATGCTGGAAGAAACAGGACAAAAAAGCAAAGTAAAATGTCGTAATATCAAACTATGATACTGATATATACATTTGTATTTAAAATAAGTCTTCTTTTTGTGAAATAAACTTTAATGAGCTCTAAACCACACTTCTAATATTGCTGTCGCGATCGCAATCAAATTGTGTATGTTTTAGGACTCTTTCTTCTTACGCACGATGTACTCATCAATACAAAATGAATATGTATGAGTTAACATGAAAGTAAGGGGAGTGGGATAAATGATACTTACTACTTGAATTATAGATATAAAATGATAAGGTATTGTACTTATCGTCGACTTTCTTTCTGTCCACTTGGAAAGGGAAAATTATATGTAGCTGTTAGCTATGTTAAAGAAGGAACGAGGAATCGCTTTCTGGGAGTACTGTTTCAAAATATGGTTCCTTTCCAAGCGTACAAAGAACAAACATCTGCATTCAGATTACCTATATATTCCAAGCCGACGGATTAATTATAAGCTCGACCTTAACGCCCATCTCTATATACTAATGATTGAAGAAAACATATTTCAAATATGTCCGTTATCCTGTATATCCACTATAAATCCAGAAATGTTTGCTGAACTTTATTTTGGCGAATCAATATAAATGCAGTTATTCACGAAACTGTATTTTCGCGTGTGTGCATGTTAAGGCAATATTTTATGTTCAATTTTGCATGTTAATGGTTGGTTAGTATGTCAAGCGAAAACTTTATTTTCACTTGTAAGTGCTCGCGCGAAATAGCGCGAAAATAACATTCAAGCGAACAAAACTGGATTCGCAGTACTTAGGATAAGTAAATGCGCTTATCGTTTGTAGATTTACAAATCTTAGCTTATCTTGCAGTTTTGATCCTGATCCTAAAATAAGACACAGCTTTTGGACATGTGTGGTGGGAGGATGGTTCACGTGGCTCTCAGTGTATGGCGCCAACCAAGCTCAGATACAGAGAGCTATTACGTGTCCGACTCTTAGAAAAGCTCAACAGTAAGTTACACTACAATATAATAGGATCTCTGTGTCATTTTTTATTCAAAGAAAAATTATGAAACCTCTACAGTAGCTCAACATCCAACTATTGTATTTTTTGGTATGTGTCCGTAAAACACTACTGTCTATATGTTCTATTTGCAAATCATGATCGATAAGTAAGAATTTTATAAAGACTGACATTTTAATTGAGCTAGAAAAGTTACGAGATGAAGTAACCAAGCTATTTTGTACCCACTTGACCGACGACAGTAGAGTCAATTCCTACTTAAAGTATATGTCCTGTGAGATCTAGATAACTTATGTTAAGATATATAAATACGTATGTGCATTTCAGTAAAGGCTAAGTCAGTGACGCAAAATATTAAGAGGAAGTACAAGTAGGATTGTCTCATCATTTCGATATTTTTACTTCCTTTAATACATTCGCTCCTTATGTAAGTGTTTTGGTCAAATACGTATATTATGTGACAGTAATTTTGACGGATCTAAAAGTCTTCCGTGATCCATGGCCAATCTAGCTACTTAATGAATTACACACCTTACTTTGCGAATTTAATTCATATATCCGTATTCAATTCCACTCTAAGATATTTCCAATTATCCATGAGATTTCACGGTGTGCTTTACTCACTTCAGACAAGGTTATGAAACTGACAAACATTTTTCAGTTTACGGAATTTACAGATTTGCAGTGAAAAAAAAATGTTCCATACCTTTAAGACCACATCTCTGAAGCTTATCAGGTCATATCTCTGATATTATGATAAGACCATAAGAAAATTTGAATTTATTTTATATTACTTAAATTCCCCAAAAAGACAACATGCAGTAAAAGCCACTCGTATTACTGTGCTCTGACCGACTTATTGCGGTGTAGATCATGCATGTTTATTTAAACTGATTAACAGTTATATCTTCTAAATCTAGAAAAAAAAGTTAAAAGTTGAATTTTGAGGAGTTTAAGAAATCACATAAAACTATCAGTCAGGTTTACCCGGATTGGTAGCAGTATTGCCAAGCCAAATTACTGACGTACATATGAGTACATGTACAATTATTATTGCATTATTGATCCTATGTTGTTGTTGTTGTTTTTCTTTGTTGTTGTTGTTGTTTTTTTTGTTTGTTTGTTTGTTTGTTTTTGTTTTTGTTGCTTTTTTTCATTACAACATCAGGACTATTTGCCCCTCTATATCCAATATTCTTATTATAGTGTCACTGCAATTCTCCAACAACACTATCGATAGTTGCTTATTCTCACTATGACAAACACTGTGTGTGACAGCAACCTATGAACGGTGTTCGACAACTCTATTGGTAGCCGCTCATTATGAACTGTATTATTTCTGTTGTGTCTTATGCCATGTGTGTATGATGCAACTCAGACCTGTATGTGCACTTTACTCACTACTCTCTCAGAAACATCTAGGCGAATACTCACTTATCACCAAAAGACTACTTGTTATAAGTCCGCAGGGAGCTTACTCCTCCATGGCACCTGATCCCACCTCTGGGTTTTCAGAGTTTGTCCAATATTCACCAAATTTGTACATTATCTTCTTCTGGCAATTAATACCTCGGTTTATTTGATTTTCATATCATTTAATTCTATCGTGAAACACATTGTAACAGTGTTTCTGA
>JACSZP010043224.1:1725-11993 GCA_016161895.1 Pinna nobilis | reverse complement strand
TTTTTCCTGTCTTTCGGGACAAGACATTAAAAAAGAGGTTCTGTTTCACAGTAGTTCCTGGCACATGAAAGATTCCTCATTTGTCAATGGCCCCGATGTCATGCATAAGCTAGTTTTTGAAAAGTTTAAATGGAATTAGGTGACGCTTTGTTATGATTGAAAGGTTCTTGAATTGCATATCAAACATAACAATAATATGAGCTGTACTCGAATTATCGGTCTCACCGTGCGCGGCCTAGTGGTAAGGGTGTTCGACTACTTATCGTTAAGTACGGAATTTAAGACAAGCCACGCTGCAGTTGGATGTGCCTGGCTTTCGGATGAGAAAGTAAAAACCTAGGTCCACTGTCACAGAAGGGTTTGGCACGTTAAAGGACTCTCCCTGCTTTACGGCCTTAAGTACTTAAGGCCTGAGCACTGGTTGGTCGTGAGTTTCGATAGAAGGATCCAGTTTTCGAGTCTTAAAAGGGTGTACCCCTGTCCTGCCTTTTGGACGAGCCAATAAATTCCTATGCCCATGTTTCAGTGATTGTTGGCACTATGAGATCCCTCATTGCATTATGTTAACTTCTAAAACTAGGTATAGCACCAGTACTAGGTTGATATCACCATGGTATAAATGGAATTTTATGCTTTATCCTTATCATGGAATGGTCCATTTATATACATGTATAACGGTATTTGATTAATTTGATACTTGATTACCCTTCCGGAGCAACTGACCGTACCCAGGTTTTTTGAGAAGTTCGTATTATTCAATTTTTAGTTTCATGTGTTGTTGTGTGGATGATTGTAGAATTGACACCTTTTGTTCTTGTCATTTTCCCATTCCATTTTTTGAAATTTTGAAATATCAATTAATTGTATCCAGTCTACAAAAGTTACTCTTTATAAATGATTATTGCCGAGTACATAACCCAAACATCAAGGAAATAATAAAAAGCTCGATACAACTTTTATATTATATCGTTCATTTTTTTCCACGATTCGTTGTTTTGCAATTTTTCTGTCCTCTCCTTTTTAATACCAATGCTGGGACAAATCCACTCCTTTCTTATTCATGTTTGATTTATGTTCCAAAACCAACGCCCTACACTAGTGCCTGTGATAAATGAAGGAGTTCGTGTCAGGGACACCCTCTCTTTACTATCTAAATCCGTCTTTTTTTATTGCAATATCTTTAAATAACCTTTGAATGATCTGGGGCATCACGTTTTTGCTGCAAAGTCAAACAAAAAGATATGTGTTTTCCATTTTTAATCGTTTTATTGTGGATATTGTACATACAAGATCTGGGGGAAATTTCTCAGTACTCTATTTTGTTCGTAATCCTTATTTCCTTTACCCTAACTTAATTCTCAAGGCATTGATCGGAGGTGTCCAGAATACTTATACGAAGTGAGAAGTCACAAGAAAGAAATGACATCTTCAAGATTCCCTGGCACTGTACTTTGCGTAATTTGAGCCCTGTGCCCTGTATTTTATTCATGTTTCAGTGACAGCCGTCTATTTGTCCAAATTATAGAAACAATTTATTTTCCCCACTGCGACTATACATGTATTATTGATCACAAATTTTATTCCCAGGGTATCCAATCATACCGAACTTGCCCAACATAACGGGACATTTAATACCCAGGAATATTTCTCCTTTATTCAATCAGCGACTGTTTATTGACACTTTTCTTTGTTGCATCGAAACAAATGACAATTCTTTTAGATGTCGATACGTAGGAGACAGATTTGTTGTGAAATGAGATTTACCAATAAACTTATTTAACCGGAATCTTCGTCCAATAACTGAAAGTGTGTTAAACTCGACCTTTCTTTCCCAAAATCTTCATTTCTTTTTCATCTGACGCATTTTATTGCACAAAACTTTAAAGTTTGTACCCTTTATATATTTCACTATTTTCTGCGAATTTCTTTTCAAAAAGCTTCCTATGTTTCTTTCCATCATCCGTTTTCCTACTAAACTTCTCAGATTCTGAAAAAGTATGTACCCATTTCCCTTGCACTCATTACCAAATAAATATGCAAAATATCTTAGTCAGTACTATCAAAATATCAATCAAATTTTAGTAACTTAATCACTTTTTTTTTTTTTGGAGATTTTATTAACCCATTATTTTTCTTTTTTAAAATCGACCACTCAAGACTATCACAAAAATCCAAACTATAACGTTGATATCATTTCTTTGCAAAAAAATTGAAATAAAATAACGGAAATGATCATTTCTGTACATTTTCGAGAATATGTGTATTTTAGGTTTTTTTTTCAATTTTATGGAGAAAATTTTGTGTTTTGTTTTTCTTTCGGTTAATTATAGTTAAGATACATTTAATAATTCCTACAGACTTATATTTTCACGTAAATTTTTATTGAAAAATTTAGTGCCGACGTGCAAATATTGTTCCTAGTGTAGTTGATCTACAATTCATTACAATATTGTTATTGTTCATTGCTGTTTTTTCTTTCCAAAGGTTTTGTTACCACTTATAAAACATACCAAACTTTCCAAATATTTCGTTCTTACAATTATTCGATTAATGTAAACCACAAATGTGCATTTTTTATATTATACGCTTGCGGAAGAGAGGAAAGAGAACTGTGATTATGCTTTAAATTATATAATCTTACTTATCTACCTCTACATTCCTTCATGTAAAATCAACTAAAAATTGTCATCTTTTTCTCTGTAAATATTGTGAAACATTCGATTAGTGAAAACATTGTGAAATCATAAATACATATCTACCTGTACATTCCTTCATGCAAAATCAACTAAAAATTGTCATCATTTTCTCTGTAAATATTGTGAATACATTCAGAACCCAAATCCTGAAAAAAGAAGTTTTTATTTCACATATCAACAGATATACATAATCAGCACTTTGGTTGTTGGTACGTTCTAACTGAAATAGTCCTGAAAAACCACTAATAGATAATTTATCCTATTTTTGCAGTGGTTTTATAGCCTTTTTTTTTAAAAAAATGTTTGTGCCGTTTCTTGTTTACGTCATTACTGTACTTGCATTTATAATATTATTTTGATATATTTAAGCATAGGTTTTCCAAACATTATAAAGATTTTTATGGGAAGTATATTATTAATTTGCTTAATAATGTATTATTATCGAAAAAAAACTTTTTTATATTATTATTATTATTTTCAATTTTTTATTTATTCAAACAATTATAATTCATGTCATTATAATTTGTAAAATTTTTGTCACTTTCATCATCATTTTAAGTATCTTTATTATAAGTGTTAAAATTTATTATTATTATTATTATTATTATTATTACTAATAATATTATTATTATTATTATTATTATTATTAGTATTATTTATAATAATATTATTATTATTATTATCATTGTAGTTGTTGTTGTTGTTGCTGTTATTGCATCTTTATTATGTATCTTCTTATTAATGTTTCGTCTCATAATTATTTCTATTGCTATTAGAATAAGTATCATTGTAATAATTTCCATAATAATAAATGGATTACCAATTTATTCGAGTTGTAAAATGGGTGAAATAGAAGATACCAAGGGGCAAATAGAATAAGTCAACGACAGACAAAATCGTGGCCAAAACAAAAAGGAGACAAAATTGGTTGGTTATAAAAAAGTTGGTTTTATTATACTTTGACTAGTATCAATGTATTGAAGTAGTGTTGGCACTATATAGTGCTGGAATGGTGCGTTCGATGTTACTAAACGATTAAGTGTTAAGGTTTAATGGGGACTATTGGAATTGTAGCAATTACAGACCTATCACTAATCGTTTGTAGGAATAACAAAAGTTATAAAACTGAGATAGAATGTATGTCAATTGTTACGGTAAAGGCTATTTTAGTGGAATGGTAGTAATAGTATAATTTGTAATAATAAAGAGATTAGCATAGCAATAACTGTGTTAGTAGTGAAATGGATGTACTATCTTACGTGTTTCTATTCAAAGTTAAGGTAATTGGTTTTGTGATGGTGTTTATAGTACTAAAGTAGTGTGGAAAAGTCAGTAGTCAATAGCAGTAGTGAAGATTGTGTTGATGGTGAAAGTAGAAGTAGCGCCGGTGGTTGTTGAATTAGTAGTAGTCGGACTTGTGTTGGAAGTAGCCTTATAAGTACATGTCTTTGTCGAATTATTGCTGCTACTATGTTACAACTACTAATTCTACTAATTCTACTACTACTACTACTACTACTACTACTACTACTAATTCTACCACCATTAGTAGTAATAGTGGAAGTAGTAGTAGTAGTAGTAGAAATATATAGTGGAACAAAAGGAGGTAGAAGTCATGCGAGTGATATAGTTATAGAAGTAGTTTTTGTGATGCTAGTGGTAATAGGTGAAAAAGAATATTTTTTCTTGTGTTTAACAGCAGTTTTGAAAGTTTTTGCTTCACGATTGTTTTGGATATCGTGTATAGAACGGCTCTGCATACATGTTTATATACACATATACCAATATAATTTCATACACAATGTGTGGTTGCATCATAACATGGGGTCATGGGTTCGAACTTCGGTGGAGGTACTTTGGTTTTCCTTTCCCTGTTATGAGTCAGAAACAATCTATACACCATGGCGTGGAAAGTACTGTTCACTGCTCAGTGATGACTATCGAACAGAAGTCCAAATTTAAAGTTCTTCAGCAGTATTTCTTGACTTCTACATATGAACGATATTCTAGAGCGCAATATAAAATAATAGAACAAGAACAATAAAGTCGATCGCCATTTATCCAGGTGCCAATAATCCGGATTTTTCACCTTCCGGCTGAGATGAAATTTTTAGGGAACAAAGTTGTCAAATTGCATTGGTCATTTCAATATGTACGTTTCAATAACCCGTAGCTTTATTTAATTTCCTTTGGAACGAAAGTTTCCCGATGAACGAGATTCCACTTCACCTGGTGTTTTTTGAATTATTTACTCATTTTTATGGTAGTAAAAATGGTATTTCTCCTTTTCGACAGTGTATCTATTCATAGATTTTCCCCATTCATTTCAAAAACAGGCTATTGAAGAATTAAACTACATGCATTATTTTTGCAGTTAAGATAAAAAATAAAATTCATGCCGATGAAGACACATATTTTAAATTTTCTTTTAAATCCTAATTCACAATGGGAATCTCGGGATACATCTATTTCAGGGTACATTATTTGCAGATGCGAATTCATGCTTAATCAACCCTCAAATAAACACGAAGTCAAGGAAGTGCGTAAGAACAATTTAACACTAAACGTCTCTATCACGCCATCCTTGTCTTGCACAGGGAACAGTTTCTTTTTTATTTTCTTAAAATACTTGTTTGCATTTAATTTCTTTTCTTCTTTTGGGATTTCTGTAAATGGTGTCTATTTCTTATTGATGATCACTAACTAATATCAATTTCACGTGGAAGGCGAGAAAACCGACACGCTACTCATAAATCTTATAGCACGGGCTTCTTTCTAATCTTCAGCTCTACAAATGAAAGGAAGTTCCATCTCCGAGGCAGAACAACAAATTCCTTAATAACAATAAATTATGTCGCAAGTATGAAGTTGTTACGTCTATAACATGCATTGAAAATTGCTGCGATAATGATATTGTGCTATTTTATTTTTACAGGAAGTAAAAAAAATGGCGAGATTTTAATTATGACTCTATTTCTTTTTGGAAGTAGTGCTTGCAATTTCACATACTCTGTATTCATGCCGTAATAAACAACAACGTTTGTAATATCTGTAAATCTGCATGGGATGGAATAACTGTAACGTCGAAATTTAATAATTGTATGAAAATGAAATTGCGAAGAAATGCGATATTAACAAAGGAAAACCATTGCAATATAGGCATCATATTACCATCGAATTTTCTTTAAATCATAAAAGCACAATGGTCGATCACCCTTTGATTATGTTAAAAGCATCATTGTGATTATTGGTATGACGCAATTTTATATGGATAGATGATTATGTTCAAAGGTAAATAACATTATAAATTGGGTATTATAATGGAATTATGTAAATCACTACAAAATTTTTTTTCAAAATTATTGATTATAACGACTCTTTTGATAAACTAAAAATGAATATAAATTATTCCTTATTCTACATTTATGCGTGTCTACCCGAAGGAGTGTAAAAGATTTACAGCACCTTAGATTTTCTAAATCACGCTCGAGGTGTGGTTGTGTATTGAAAACTGCAAAGGAAGGAATATACAATAATTTTATTTAAATTTATTTTAGTTTCAAATGGCATTCATGGAAATAACAATTTACATGAATTGTTTCTCAATTAAAATTAATTTTCCGCCCAATTCATTATATATAGAAGGAACCGGGGGAGAGGGAAGGGTAAGAATGCGTAATATATTATTTGTTACATAATCGTCAAATTTGTATACATTGTGTATATATTATGATCAAGAACAAGAAAAACAAAGCGGGGGCGGAAAACAGCCAAAGCCAAAAGACTTCAACTTTTCGGATTCGTATTTTCCATAATTTTGCCAACTTGTTTAATTTTTCATACATAATATAAGTTATTTTACAGTACACAAATGAGGTGATATTATCTTCATTCATTTTTACTAATGGAGTGAATGTACATCTTTTACTTCAACTTTGGATTCAAAAAGATGCAAGGGCAATCAGGATGAAATTTATGATCAAGTAGAGTTGGAATAAAACACAAACAACTGAAGTGAAGCATATTTTTAAATAAAACAAACATAATAATAAAATAAAATTGAAACGAAATTTTAAAATCTTTGCGTAGAATGTCAAAATCATATCATCAGCTGCTCGATGCAGAAACCCGCATCTTATTTAAAGAAAAATAAATCAGACCGCTTTTATGTATATATTATATATTATATCAAATATGTACGTCAGTATTTTCTACAAATATACTAGTTAACTCTCTTCAATTGAACTAATCTAAAACCCAAACCACACTATTGAAGTAAGATATTCGGAAATGAACACAAAAGTATCAAAAAGGTAGTCTGAAAGCAAAACGTTATTCAGCGTAAGCTTAAACTTTCCTCCGTTTTTTTTAAACGCAATGAATGTTAAAATGCTTTCCTTTTCTCCACAAATTCAAATAATTACCTATGACAATCGGAGATAGATCCAGGGACAGTGACAGGGTTGTTAAATATTTCGTATAAAGATATGTTGAATTGTATGTAATGAAAAGGATAAAGTTTCTTGTGAAAACTTTTTACAAACCATGCGAAGTGGCCATGTTCATTTGTCTGACACTACGAAATTGAACTTATACTTAATGTTGGAATTTATACGTATATATCGCATTACTTCATCTGAATAAATATATTTTCATAAAGTCTCCTTAACAATAAAATAATTTAAGAGGTAAAAAATTAGAAGAATCTATGTATTGAATATCAGGTAAGTATATGTTGTCAAGGAAAAAGATACTAATGGCGATAGACATTAAAATAGAAGGGCGATGCTCTTTGATTTTACGGCGTATTTTATACCGAAATGTATACTTAATAGGTATTGTTGCAATTACGATGAAAAGGGATTAGTGTACAAAAAATGTGTTTCTAACAACACTAAATCGCTCATCATTTATAGCACAGTAATGACTTTTGTTGGTCGCCGTACGAAACACAACTTACAGAAACCTTTCAAGAATTTCCAGGCGTGCATTCCTTGAAGATTACAGTGCCACTATGTGAAGTAGATATTCTCTGCCTTGACGCTCTGACCTTTTCTTGTAACTATTGGTGACAAAGTGGCAAACTGGTCATCTTGCTTTTTATTTCAAAATAATTTTACACCTCAATTCGCAATAATGTAAGACAAATATTCAATAAACAGTGGGACACGGATATATTAAAACCATAGGGGAAGTGATTTTTCTTTCGAATAAACAGGGTTTTCAAAGAAACCGGGTTTAACCATTAATAAAGTCATTAAACTGGGATTATTGAGACCTATTTCACATTAAGCGGAATTTCAGTATATCCGAGTTCAATATATGTAGGCTCCACTGTATTATTGTGCAAAACGTCATATTAACATTTATCGATATCAAAATACAGTTGAAACAGGATATAATGTAGCCAGAAGGAAATGAATTTGTCTTTTAATAAAGCAGGGTTTTCATAATATCTTGGTTAAAGTAGTAATAAAGTAATTTAGACTGGAAATTAAAATTCGAATTCAAATCATTTCGAATTAAGCGGGATTTAAATGCATAAGGGTTCATAATAAGAAGTTCTTCTGTAACTGAAAGTCGAATACATAGTTAACAACAAAATAGAACGATAATATCCAATGCTGTTTCTCCATTATTTTAATGGTTCAGCCTTTGTTGTTTTGTATTTATACGGAGAACAACCTTGTGATTTTATTGTAAAAACCTGAAAAACGTGTAACGTCCAAAACTTGTGAAACAGACGGCCTTTTGCGTTTCCACTCATCCATCAATGTTTTTCTGATGATCCCATTGGAAATTGTGCAATGTGCTGAAACATGCGTTGAAATTCACCCGAGACAATGCACGTGTTTTCACGTTTAGCTACAAAATTAAACAAATGAAAGGCTCGATCAAAAACTGACGTGAATTTACATCAAAGTTGTAATTACACGAAAAGACTAAATTCGAATTTTCACCTCGACCCTGCCTAGAATATCTGTAGGTAGAAAACTGAAATACTGAGAATCTAAATGCAAGTAACGAATATTTATAGATTTAGATATACAACAATTCTAATTGCGATTCATTTAGGTTCATTTCTCTTAACTTTTTCTTAAGGTGAATCTTGCTTCGGAACTGCGTTTATATGATGTTAAGTAGAGAACTAAATGTAATTGGATACATGTATCACTATTACGTTGTTTCTTATTTTTTGCAATTTTCGCGAACTTTGTGTGAAGTTTTCTCTTTTTAAATCTTCACCTGTCTCGTAATGTCAGACAGCCGCCTAAGAATATTTTTATCTGCAACATTGATACGGCGTCTTTGTGGATAACATGAGGGAAAAGTGGGTATCATTTGAGCAACGTAATGCCAAAATAGTTACGAAAACAATTATTTGTGTTTATTAGTAAACTTACGACTTCTTATTTTACCAGCCTGTCTTACGATACTCTTTGTAGAGACGATATCAAACTTAAATTTGCAACACGTTTCATTTTTTCAACATTACATATGAAACAATATTAAGTAATTGAACTATTAAGTTATTAAAAATAAAGTGAGAAATATAACTACTTGGTCCCAAAAACCTTTTGATGAACCTCAAAAGGAAAGTAATTTTCAGGAGTCTTAATCTGATCCTTTTATTCTGTTTCAGGTCTTGTACATTTATTCTGCTGTTCTTTTCTTCAATACGTGTCTTAGTTTTTCATCAGCTGAATTGTATTCCTTTTTGTTTTACTTTGCTACTGGTCAGAGCGAGCTTTTAACATGAATATTTCTCACAGCAAAGATCTTGAAATATCTGGTTAAGGTTTCATAAGGGGAAAATATGCTTGGGGATGTGATTGTTTCAGTCACATGCTAAAAATGTATTCAAAATGTATTTCAAAAGATTTAAACAAAATTTGAGAGCTGAATCCGAAGTAAGAATAGGTAGTGGACTTTGATACCCTTACCCGTGTTTTACAAAGCCTAATACATTATGGTGCGGCAATTAAGTCCGATAGCAAGGTAATAATCTACTTGGACGATGCTAGCTGGAAAGCATGTGTGTTGACATAACTTTCAAATTAGTCGTCTCCCCATGTTATATTGTACTCCAGCCTCGAACCAATATAGAAACGACCATTGATAAGGTATACAACATTCTGTTTTATCAAAAACAGTAAATCAAAGTTCTACCAAGATCAAACGTCGGGTTGTCAGACCCTGCAAAATGTATGAATTTAAAAGACCACTTCCATAGATACGAAGGCTTTGTTGTTGTATTACAGCGCTGAGGTCACTTTGTTTAGCTAAGTTTTTTCTTTTGATCCAGTATACTGATTTATAGGTTTCATCTGATCGAAGCTATAAGGATAAGTTTTAAATCATGCTCTCAAATTTATCATGCTACCTTACCGCCTCAATCATGATCTCATCATTTATTGAGGTTGGTTAAGAGTCCGTTGAAACGCCAATAAGCATATATAACTTTATTTGAGACACGCGGTGTATTACTGTAGTACACGAAAAAGATGGCACATGCTTTTAAACACTATGCATTAATTGTAAAATAAGAGACTCGACATATCTATTTACATT
>JACSZP010043202.1:0-17869 GCA_016161895.1 Pinna nobilis | reverse complement strand
CTCTCTCTCTCTCTCTCTCTCTCTCTCTCTCTCTCTCTCTCTGATATCACGAAAGCAACATGACATGATATGAAAGATCCGCAAATTTTTATAATCACAGAACATCCCATAGAAATGTATGATCGTAGAATAAGTTTATTCGAGATATGCCATAGAGGTAATGTGTTCAATGTTTTCAAATATGTATCATTTTTAGGGGAGATATTTTAAATACTTCTGATAATAGAACACATTTCTTTTCTCTATCTTTGCCAACTTGTAACCTTCTGATGAATCAGTGTTTGGAGGTCAGCAGTGTCAGAGATAAGACGCACAGAAGTAAGCGTTGAATAATCAATGTTTAACGCGTGGTATCTATGAAGCCTAAAAGATCAAAGACATTTAACTTATTTTTTCAGCTGCGATAAATGACAAAGAAACTATGAAATGTTACTCATTCATTCGCTCTTTTGTGATCACCTATCTTTGCTAGAGTGTCATTTTACAAGAAGAAAAATTCTGAGTGATTTTAATCAAATATTCACATATGTTTCTTTCGTCAAAATGTGAAAACTTTGATTTTTAGTGCACAGATTGCACGATCTCATACATTTGGAGCTGAATCCATTGATTATAGATGTATTTGCGTAATATCAATCATTTTACCCTAAGATGCAAACTACTTACATGTTTTGCGGTTAATTAAAAATTATAGACAATCCCTACATTACAGTAATCCTTAATGGTTATGAAACAACATACATGTATTCGTTAAAATTTGAACCATTTGATTGCAAGGAGCTGTCATTCGCAATGGAGATAATTCACAAAAGCTTAAAAACAAGGTAAAAATATACTATATGAAATCATGAGCTGAACTCAAATGTCAAGGAGTAGAAAACATTTATTTTCTGTTGACCGGTGGACCCGATGACTACCAAAAAAAAAACCTCCAACGAGAGCGGGGGAAAAATTCAAGCAGTTATGGAATTCACATTTTTCCCAATAGTGTTTCGTAACATAATTTGCTCATTTTACTCCACAACAAAAACTTCCCATAAAGTACAATTTTCACTTAAAAAAACCTCAAGTTTTCCTACACGTGAAATACATATTTAACACACAGGCAAAAAGATAAGCATGATATCTTGGATGTTTGCACATGTTATGTATTTAGACTAAACGAAAAAGTATGTTAGTAGGTAATACTACCTCACACTTAGGTTCAGATTCGTTTTAAATAGGTTTTAAATGCAATATTCCAATTCTTATCTTGTATAAACAGGTGGAAAATCCACACTTTGAAATCTTACTATATTCACAATGATTGCATTATTATAAACGGAGGTCAGTTGATTTATTAGTGTAATTGTGCTAAAGATCGCTTTCAGAATTTCAGTGATGTTGTTGCTGTTGAAGAATCAAGAATCTTTCACGTAAATGGAGACGTCACCGTGTGCCAGTGAAGGGCGACACATTTTCTCTATGCTCGGCACTGCTGGCCGTAGAGCAGGGAGGGCTCTTTAAAGTGCCAACACCTACTGCGACACGGGACCTCGGATTTTACTGAGAAATTCAGTGAAGCCACACTATTAAGACCACCGAAGTAACTGCCTACAATTAGTCTGATTAGTGAGGAGGCATCCTGCGTAAGGTTGAAATAGCTTAAAATAATGATAAAAGATCGAATTATGATGGTATATAATTTTACGTGGTCTCCTAAGTAATGTGGTATTTAGATGATGTTCTATTGTATCTAGTGGTCTGACAGTGGTAAGAAATAATTTATGAAAATAAAACTACTTAAGCATAAGTTTAACGAGGATCTTTTGCTGACTGACAATATTTTATACTTGGTCTAAAGACACTCAACGCTATAGAACCTCGTTTCGATTACCTAGACGTTCAGTGGAATCCAGTTATATTAAACCCTGATAAATTAAAAATCCACCAAATTTGAAATGATTAAATGAATTGCTCCACTTATGTTTGAACCAAACTATTTAGTAAACCCTGTTCACTTGAAAGAAAAGTTCATTCCCCTTTGGTTTCAATATATCCGATTGATTATATTTCGATTTATTTATTTTATGCGTAAAGACTTTCAATAAACATTATTACATATATTCTTAAAATTTCAAAAACTGAAGTACTACAAAAATACTGCCTTTGACCTGGTCTTCATATTTGTTATGCCAACCTTTCTATGCTAAAGAGAATTAACACTGTATTTTATCAGCATTTTGTGCTGAATAAATTACCTCTTTTTTCAATGTGAGTAGTAAGAGTGCACCAGAAGTGAGTTTTTCGACACAGTTCCTGAAAATTTTATCAAGACACTTAAAAATAAATTGGGTTTTGGCACAGTGCTCACATAAAAATGATTCAATTTACGCATTTAACCTACTTTCTTTCGGTAAAGCATTATTTCATTTTTCTTTATTTAAAAGCGTACTGTCAATATTAATGGAACTACTTCATTTATTTTCTCGGATTCAAAATATTAATGTGTTCTCTGTACGGAATACAATTAGTTTCAATTTGAGGCCAAAATAAAATATGTGTATGAAAGGAAATTATAAAAAGTGAACCTTGAAACCGTGAACTTAATTTTGGCATCTCATAGTCTTTTTAGGTATTTGCTAAACTTTCGCGAACTTGAATTAAAGGTTTGAGCTGTATTGAATACGTATCAGAAATGTCAGATTCATTTTGTTGGCATGAAATAAAATTACAGACGTACCAAGAGTTGTCCGAAAAACCAAGTCTGAATAAACATGACAAATTGAGAAATGTTAACAATCTCAGCATGGAAAACAATTCCAGATTCCTTATGAGCTGGAAACATGTGTCCAAATATAGTAAAAATCCCCTGTTGACAATTCACATCCGTCTCAAATGTTCCACTGAAACCCAGATATTTCGGTAAAATGTCGAATTTGGTTGAAAATGACATACACTTTAAGAAACGAATAAAACAAAACATAGTAGTATATCACGAGTTCAATTTTCGACCGAACAAAAAATGTGAGATTATTTCCTCGCACCTGTCTCTTAGACGTAGCTTTATCTTTACAGTATATAAAGGTTGAACGTACTTGTAAAAGAAGTGGAAATGATGAAATAATCTTTAGCAGTAATAGTTCTCTGATCACTACATAGAAACAATACAGATAATGTTGCCGCATCTGAATCTGAATTAATTTCGAATAAAAGTCAAAATTGATAAAAAAGAACTATATCTTAACAGCAAGAACAAGCGGTTCATAGGAACGCCAGTAGACACATCTCTAGCTGAATATTCAGTGTATACTGCTAGCCAAATTGAAAATATATTAAAATTCAATCTCATTTCACTTAAGATTTATATGTTATATAGTGATACATAAGATGAATACTATGCAGAATAAGTATTTGTATGTAGTATGGTTTTATCCCCTCGGTGCATTTGAGTGTCACCGAGAATTGCTCATAGTTAGTGAGGTATCGAAGCATTGTTTATAGGAATCCGCTTTATGTGGAGGATTTAAACATGCAGCTAACCTGCTTTAGCGACCAATTGAATAAAAGGACAACCTGTGTGACCTAAATATAAGGTTCCCAAAATGGGGTTTTCCTATATAAATCAACCTTTCATATGTTACCCTTTTTATTCATCCCTTTGGATGGTCTCTTAAAATAGGTTAGACTGTAGTTTGAATATTGAATTGTTCGGTCGTGGGTGTTTGAACCGTTTCTACCGAATTCGTTTCTCCATTATTCCATCTAAATTTGACTGTTTACTAGCAGCGGTTGTGACTGGTCTATAGGGGAACCTTACTCCTCCATGGCACCTGATCCCATGTTTACCTTTTCGGAGGTCCGTGATTGTTCAATCTCCATCAAAATTGTAGATGTCTTCTGGTTCCTCTCGCTATTGATATTTTGATTTTTGTAAATTTCATATTTGTCATGTTGTTCAACGTTACACTCGCAAATCTTGTATTCACACTGAGACGTCGCAATTTACATGTGCAATACCTCAAATTGTACACTTTGTTCCAAACCTAGGAGCGTTGAACAGAGAGGAATATCTTATGTGTCAGTGTGACACAGGACACTGGTTTTTTTACCTCTTGATTTGAGAAACTGGAAAATCACACACTCTGACTCGATCAACCAAATTCTAAGCCAATACTGATTGCCACATCATCATCTAATTATGATCAAGTGTTATTACTCATCAGATATAATGAGCAGCGTATCCATCTTCTTCCTTAGCAGATTTCTAAATTAGATATGCTTGTTTTTATCAACCATTTTATTGCTCAGAATTCACATCAAATTCACAATTTGACTCGATGCTGCACTTTTCAAGTTTGAAAAATGTTGAGAAAAGACCACACACACGACCGTTTCTTGTGTGGATAGCAGGCGAACGGTATGTTTTAGTTGCACCTTAGCAAGACTATAAATCTACATTACAAAGATCGGGCAAATTGGTAGGAAATAAAAGAATAATACATGTATACGCTTAAGTTAGTATGTGCTTATCTGTGCAAGGCGGATTACCTGCGACCCGAGATAATGGCTATGTACATGTAAATGTACCACAGTAAGACCCATCTCAATAATATGATCATCCGTGCAGGTAAAATACCGATCATGAATTTTTAAACGATAATGAAAAAAAATATCAAATATCCGTTTATTAAGAATGAAAGATTTCCATGTTCTCTGTAATCTTATTCGCGGTAGCTACTTTATTTTTCAATACTGTAAATCCAGTTTAATTCGCGAGAATTTTATTTTCTTGTAATAAAGCACGGGCATTTACTCGCGAAGAAAACGCCTTCGCTAAATATTCTTACCTGGTATCAAGATGCATCATACAACATAAACTATTAACTTAAAAACAAACGTGCAAAATTGTAGTGTCGCGATTAATTACATAACACCTATTTCGCCAAAATAAAGTGCCGCGAATGTGTCTGGACTTACAGTAGATATGATGAAATAATGTATTTGAATCTGAAAGGTCTCTGAAAAGTTGATAGATAGATCACGTTATACTCCGACAAAATAATATCTTATTGTCTTCTGCATTTTTTTTTAAATTGGCGAGTGTCGGTGTATATGTATTGTTAGGGATGTATCGAGCAGTAATTCTCGTTTGTAGATTCACAGTGCATCTCTGGAGTTTGGCTGAATATTTAACAATATTTCTATTCGTTTTGAATGGAATCTGTGTTGAATTTGGCACACATTTAATTTTTGCAATATTTAATGTAAAAATGAACGATTCGCAATACTTCAGAAAATCCGGAAAGTGGTATTATTTTCCCTCTTATCCCGATGTATTTGAGTTCGGTCATTCAAAAGAAAATACAGCTGTTCAGCAAACTCATTTTCTAGATAAAAAAGCCTTTCGTTTTAAAAAAAAACCTAGGTCCAATAGGCGTATCCTACTGTATTACCTTGAAAATTTTAATCTTACATAGTCATTCTTTTACCATACGTATACAAAATGATAGAGTAGAGAGATTAGCATATATGTGCGAGAATAGTAATTCATTGAAACAACTTGATCAAAATCTGGAGCTCGCATATTTCATATAACGAGAGAGTATAACTTCTGACAATAGAGGGACCTCAATGGCCGAGTGGTTAGCGTGTTCGACTTCGAGCCAAGGGGTCCGGGGTTCGATTCCAGCAAGCGCCACTCCGTCGTTGGCCGTCCCTGTCTTTCGGTTGAGACAGTAAAAACCGAGGTCCCGTGTCACAGTAGGTGTTGGCACGTTAAAGAACACCCCCTGCTCTACGGCCAGCAGTGCCGAGCATAGGCAGAATTTTTCGCCCTTCACCGGCACATGGTGACGTCTCTACATGAGTAAAATATTCTTGAGTGGGACGTAAAAACAACAATTCAATACAATCTGACAATAGAACCGAAAGTATGCAAACAGTGCCGTAAAAGATATCAGATGAATATTCTAAAGTCACTTCAAACTGCAAAAAACGACTTTCTTACGCAAACGGCACTGAGTACCAAAGTCTGTATCATTTGGACGATTTCCATGTCTCAGAGATTTTTTGCTACCGATAATATCGGACACGCGGAGCCTTGAGAAGTAGTGATAGATATAGTGCTGACAGAAGCCCGTCTTGCTAATTTGTACAAACAACATTGATGATACAATGCATTAACACGGTTTGGAGCAATAGAAATACGTTCATGACGCTGTCTTACATCAGGAAACAGAAATAGTCCTCATAATACTTCACTGTAGGAAGTGAGAGTTAGCATCACTCAGACGCATCTTTTGGGAAAATTGGAAAGGAAATAATTATCAGTTGTTGCAGATTTTCGCCCCTTTCAGTCATTTTGTTATGACATTTAGCAGATAAAGACTTTATGAATGCGTTAAGGATTTTAACCAATGCACTGAAGAACCGTATCTGCGGACATCAACAGTGTGTACTAGACCTGACTATCTATAAAAATGAGAAAGAAATGGTAAAAAATAGCCTCGCCACTTAAAATTCTACAGGCTATTTGAAATCAAACTGTCCTCTCTAACAAAGAATATCAACCTTAGAAGACAGGACAGTTTATGGTAAAGTGGTGCAGGGTACCCTTTACGAAACCACTTCGATTCGGTCGAAACTAGTTCCCGCCTAGCCAAAATAAACTTTAAACCGTCTTTTGATCTTCAAGTATCTAAGTAAACAAACAAAAATCAATACAATAAACATGTTCTAAACTGAGACTAAACTGCAGCTAGTTATAAAAAGAGGGAACACCTCAAGTCCAACCTTTAATGGAATCCTACTTTTTTATAACCCCTTGATGTATGTATCACATAGTGTTTTCTATACAAGTAAGCCGATTTAAGTAACAACCTGTAGAATACAACCGCTCTAGAATCTTCATTTAACCATTTTCTTTAAACATGCCGGACTAGTTGTATTGAAGTATTTTTCTAATAGCGATTATAGAAGTATTGTATATTTTTATTACACTATCCATAATACGACTTCTGTGATGTCATAAATTGAAGAATTACCGAAGGGATATTAAAATATTGAAATCCTAAAAATAAAGTTAAGAACAATAGAAAGCAATTACAAATTCCTAACGGGATAGGACCAGGAGTTCGGAAGGAGTCAACCTACCCTGTCAGCATGCTACACTCGTATCAATTTGACAACTATTTATTACATGATGCTCGCGTATTTCTGTACTTGTCAGTTTAGATTTAGTTGGTTTCATGATCTTTTGGTTCTTAGCAAAATAGCTGATAAATAAGAAGTAATTTCAAACCTGAGTGAGTGATCTGATTGTCCTCGTATCTAATAGAAAATTTATTTGAAGATACGAATGGGGCGTTGAAAAACCATTATTTGAACGACAAACAAAACCATGGCTTTCATAAAAGGAGACAACACTGAAGATGGCCATTTGTAAAAAACACAGAAAACTTAAGACAAAGTATTGAATCCTCCTAACCGAAGAACGGAGGAACACTGCGGCGAGTTTCCAAGAGAGCGATCAATAAGTATAGAAGTATTAACTCTATCACAACAAATAAACACAGACAAACACATTCTAAGCAAACGTTACTCGCACTTACTTTCTTTAACTATTTTATTCAATTAACGGTTCAAAATATGAATTTTTTTCTTATTTACATGTATTTTTTTTATTCATTTTTTTTATCCATCAAAACAGTAGGTCCAATCCCATTAGGCAGTTTCAATGCTTTCCAGGTTCAGACCGTTATAATATACACCCACGTGCCAAATGTATGTCAACTAAAATCATTTTGCCATTACTTTCTATGTTAAATAATTTTTATTTAAATACTTGTCCTGACTCATATTTTTAATGAAATCTTTTGAAACTTTGCACATTTGTATGAGAGTATTTAGGATACCTTTCTCAACTGCGTAAGAGTATAATAATTTTTTTTCATGAAATGTTAATGTTTATAAGTGACAAGTTAAATATTTGGCATCATTTACTTCTTTGTCAATATTACACGGCGTCAACAAAACACTTGTTGCAAAGAAAAATAAATATTTCTATGAGATAGAGTTTCAAAGAGATGTAAACTAATACCCGATGAAAATAAATAACATTTTTTGTAAACATGTGAAATTTTGAATGAATTGATAAAAGCATGATTCTGTGACAGTTACTGAAAAAAAACAATGATTTAGCATGGAAAGCTATGAGAAAATTACATTAGTTGACAAACTTTTGGCACGTCACTGTACCTCCACTTATCATGTTCATTAGGACTAGGACTTTTTTTTACATTCCCTGGTACTTCTGTGCTAGGTATTCAAAATATCTTCTGGAACAAGCCATCACTCCACTCGCTATTGAACAAAAATGTTTCGGTTAATTCGGTTAACGAGTGTGTCGTTGTGAAGAATACAAATGATAGTATCAACAGTATCTTCCCAAATGATTATTTTTCCTCAAAATCGGAATGAGGTTTTAGGACCAGTGCCAAATTAGAAATTCAAACGAAATGAAAAAGACAAGAACAATAGAGACAATCACCGAGAAAGGTAACTTGAAAAAATACTAGGTTATTGCTCATCTTTGCCAGTGTTTGCCATAAGTAAAGTGTAGAATTCATACTTACATCATTCCGATCTTGAGCGAGGTCTAAATCTTGTAGTAAGTCTAATTCCTTTTTCCGGAAGTCGTCTTTGATGTTCTCTAACTGCCGACGGAGTCCGTTAACCTCCTGATAAAGTGTATTTATTTCCTCGTCCTTCTTCTTCAGGTTTCCAGTAAGTAATTCTATAGATAGAACAAAAGAACATTGTTCATGATTTACGATACCGTTAATAATATCACTACATAGATCACGTGATTGCAAGATGACAGGTATTATTTCTGTACAATATACAAGTGTAGAGGCGGGATGATAAACTTTATGTGACCCGACACAGTCGCCTGATGGTTCTAATAATACAGTTTCTTGGAGTTAAATACTTTTCTACGCCACATTCATGAATTCCATGGACATTGTGTCAGTACTAAGACCGTTCCCTTGATAATAAGACCCATCCAATGCATCAGTATCTCGTCAGTATAATCACATCGATTGGTTGATGGTGTCATGTGATCGTGTACGCAAAGTGGCTTATCTCCCTTGAAAAAACTGTAAAGCCTTTTATCTTAAGAAATAAATACACTATATAGCTTTACAAGCATCAACTTTTGGCTTGAGATAAATTTCGCAGTGATTTACAACGATTGTAGATTAAAGCAGTACCATGTGAGGAAGATGGATAAACTTAATCCAACTTCAAACTCAGGACTTGTTTTGGTGGTCAAAGACAGTCAAACATTCTTTATCTAATATTTGATTGCAACATCTCGTGTTTCGCCATTCATGTTGGCAACCATGTGACCGGCGAATGAATCTCCTCCAAAAAAAATCTGACTCGACTTCGAAACCGACAGTAAAAAGAAAATACAAGTAGTAATGAAGGATGGATAGACAGACATAAGGCCAAGGCGAGCCCTATACATCTTAACTGAATGTGTACATGAGTTCAGCAATGTTTCAACGATTTTTTTTATTTCAAATGTGAGATCAAATCGTGAAAGCTTGAATACAATTGATTTATAAACCAGTACATGTATCAAAAGAATTTCCTATTTCCTATTTGTGTGAGAATTCATATGGGTGTAATATCTCAAAACCAATAAGGTAACGTTGCGTGTTGAACGTTTTAGTTTTAGGTTTTAAGGTTGAGTGTATTATCTGCGTGTTTCCATATGTCTGAAGTAAATGCATCAAGAATGACTTCATTATTCGCTCATCGTACCAAGCAAATTGGTTATTATGTAATTTCATGATCATATCATGTGTATTAAACGTGCATCCATGATTAATTATTTGAAAGAGCTTTCAATTAAATGTCAAGTATATTCCTCAAAAGCCAGAACAGCAGATACATAGCCTATCCCTCAGAAAAATATAACAGCGTTTACCTTTCCAAAGCAAAGAGTGGAAGTTAAAAAAAAACAGTCGAGCCTCATGGAACAGCACAACAGTATCCATTATGCTTAAACTCCCAGACAGAATCTTACTGAAACAAATATATATAACAACATATATATATAATATTCCAAGAACAGTGACCATTGTGAGCGATAAGTTTTTGTAATACTAAAGCTAAATATATGTATTTACAATTCCTTATAAAACGCGCTGTTACGGTAATAGACGAACAACTACGATTACAGACGAGCAATTACGAGTATAGACGAGCACTATTCCGCGGAGTTGTAACGTTCCTAATTCCTTTTAAAGCTCAGCAAAGTTTTTATTGGAGGAAAAGTAATGTTTCTGTTTAAAACATATCAAACGTTGTCAGTTAAAAAACTAGTGTGAACCACAATGTAACGCAATTATTTGAACGTATTTCTGTTTTTGTCGTTTTAAGTTTATCTTTAAAGAAACTGAAGCTAGTGACTGAATTGTATGTTATTCTAAATCGCAATATAATATTAAAAAACGGATTAGGCAAGACTTCAGTTTAGCTTTGTTGTAAATGGTACGGAAATTGGCAGACTTTTATATTCGCAATCGCTAGTTTTACTTTATTCGAAAAACAACGTTTTCTCAAGATTCAGTCACTACTCGTTCACGTGTATTTCCATACATAAAATGTATTACATTATGGAGAAAAGAAAATGTCTCAATGGAGTAAATTGAATATATCCATGTATAATTATACAGTGGAACCTGGATATATCAAACCAGAAAAGGAATGGATTTTCTTTTCTCAAATATACACGGTTTTCAAAATAACCGGGATATAATGGTAAAAAGAAACCTAGCCGAGAATGAAAATCATTTCAAATTAAGCGGGATTTCGATGTATCAGAGTTTATTATAAGTTGGTTTCACTGTATATTTTCTTGCTCTTGTCTCCGGATTTTTTGTTCGTATGAAAACTGAATTGAATACTGTATCATATTTGAACTTTTAAACCGAAATCAAATTCTTTCGTAATGACAAACAAGTTAAACCTACAATGTATACATCTGCATCGACGTCGACTTTTCTAACACTGGACAACGTTTCGGTATTCAACACAAAAATTAGACAGCCCTGGTTCTTGTTCTGTTGTGTTACTGGTGTATGTACAGATAAGCACTAAGATATAGATGCTTGTAATAGAAAACGAAATTATAAAAATACTAGGTAGAACATGGAAGAAGTCTGCGAAATCTTACTTAACATTTTGTACAAAATGTCCAATTGTTGCTGTTCCGATATCGTAAATCGGACATCGATATTGTACATGACATGCGCAGTTGATACCTAAGTGTTTGCACATTTTCGTGTACTTTGGAATGTATAGATAAGCTGTCATGTTTGTATTCTTTACGAATATATGCATCTGCAATCCTCGTTCTACATTCTAAGCAGTATCTTTGGCGGCTACTGGGTCGATGTCATAAAACCGGACATGGATATTTTACTTGAAATGCGCAGTTAATAATAGTTAGATATTTACATATTTTCTTTTACATTGGTATGTACAGATACGAGGTCAGGTGTTGCGACCTTCATAAGTATATACATATAGTAAAACAAGTGATAAAACGCTGTCAGTAACCGCAGGTCTTCAAAACTTGTATTTCAAACATCGTAGTGATCCTGATTAAACATCCCAAAGTAGTCGGACAAGATGTAAAGAAAACAATCCAATGGAGAAGCTATCAAGAGAAGTAGCAATGCCTGATAAGTCCTAAATGTTATCAACCTGAGCATCAGAATTTAAAACAAAATAGTTACACTCCGTAATAAAAAAAAGTTAAACGTGAAAACTGCGGGAAAGGTAAAATAAACAAATATTTAAGGTAATAAAGTAAACTTTATGTTTTTCTTTGCAGCTGTGTTACAGACAGACATTTTCTTTGAGCTGAATATTACAAACAAAATAGAAGATATACGCTATAGTAAAACAAACAATCGTAAAATTTGTGGAGAATCGTAAATATTTTTGAGTGTTGTAAATTTTGGCAGTTACCTTCGTTTAATATTCAGTTTTCTTAAATTTTTAGTTATTTTTTTATGAGAACAACCTATCTAACCGTTTTTTTCTTAAACTCAGTGTTCACTGACACTAAGTCAAAATACTTTTACCGATGTAACTAAATATCCTAATGTATCTTTGATTCATTCGCGTATTTGACAAAGTAACAGTCACTTTCTATAATAATTACATTGATACGTATATGCCTTGGTTCAAAACCGGGTTACTCGCACACGAGGCGACCACTGGCACCACTCGGCCACTGATTGCTGTATATATCATACATATCCACTTCCAAATTGTGTCCAACCACTACCCACTTATAAGATGATCTTTACTGTCTCCAGGATCAGAAAATAAAAACCGACGTCCATTTGTCACAGCAGGTACTGGCACGTCAAAGGTCTCTGCCTCACCGTTCAGTGATTTAAAGTGTCAAGCAAAAGCAAAAATGTGAAGCATTTCAGTGGCATTCGAAGACGGCTTAGTGAGTGAAATATTGTTTTACTTGGACGGCAACAAAACAGTAACAAGTCAATACGGATACAATATTTTATTGAGACATCCTTTGGTTCCTTTATAATCCCACTGAAAAAAATCTTTATGCCGACTGATCGACTAAATATTAGGTCCATATGGCTACCCGTCAAGCTGTACAATAGTTAATTCATAAAGGGTATGGAATGAGAGTAAATAAGACCTTTGATGTAAAAGGTGTTTCTAAGAGATGAAGATCAGCAAGCATGCGTAATACATTAGTTAGCATTACGTGACTAGCTAATGAACACACATTCGACAAATACTGGTAATGTTTTTCCCCTTTTTGCTGAAAATTATGATTAATATTTACCGTCATTTGTCACGAATTGATTGGAATAAAAATTCTCAACATGACAGATTGTTAGGAATTCTTAGACCAGCAGCCTTTTCATAAAAAGTCCTACAATAAAAATTGCTCGTAAGTCGATAATTACAGTCACAATCTGATTTACACAATTAAATATGTAAATCAAATTTCATCACAACTCGTCAATAATGTCGTAACAGAGGAAGCAAAAGATAATAAGACATATTTAAAATTAAATAAATCAACGACAAACAATACAGTGGCCATATACTAAAAAACGTGATACACACAGCTACATTTATAACTAAAAATAGAATAATATGAACCCCACAAAAAACCAGAAGTGAGTTCAGGTGCTACGGTAGGGTAAGCAACTCTTGCTCCACGCGTGGCACCCGTCGTGACACCTATATTCGAATCTGAGAAATATCAAGATGGGGACCATGGAACATAAGAAGAGATGACTTCAATCTTACTATTAGGAACCAGAATATGATAAATTGAAAAATCGGTCAGTTTCGATACCGAGTGATTTCAAGCGTAAGCTTTTTTTTGTGACACAGGGGCGTAGGTATCCGGAAAATAGAACTTGCATCAGCATATGATATTTGCTTTACAAAATGATAATACATATACCTTGATTTAATGTTTTCTATTCCTCTTGTAAGTACAGAATGTATAATTGCTGTCTACATGAAGTAAGATACTAGACAACATTGTAATCAGAAAGAGATGTGAGTTACTAGGAATGATTTCTGGCACGCGGAAACCGGTGTAGACATCAACGATGAAATACATGTTGTTTATTCTATCTGAAGTGCGTCATGGACAGAAATAAATAACATTCTGATAATCTCTCTCCTTCTTCCTCTCTCATAGTTTTGTGAGACGTAAGATATTATTTCATGGTTTCTATGAGACTGTTTTGACGAAACTATGTTTAAGCACAAAGCGTTCAAAATTGAAAAGCTTACCCAGAGGCGTGGTCATAATGTGTATACGCTATATTGAATTTGAGGTTCAATTTACATATTTAATATTCACGAATATCCTCTATATAAGGATTGCTTATCAGCTTAAATATTTACAACTAAACATTTCAATAATTACTACCGCGACAACGACATTTTATTTCTTCGATGTATATTCATGGATATATATAAGCGCCCTCTGTTAGCCACATCGATGATCAAATAAATACATATTGTACGGATTGGATTGACGTTGCAAATGAAGACAATTCAACAATAACTATCAATTAGGCTCAACATCTCATTAAGTGAAAAATTCGTTATGTCCACAGTAAAACTGATATGTTGACTGTATTATTTGTTATTGATTTTACTGTTAGTTAGTAATTTATTTTCCTGTATTAAATATATGTTCACGTGTAAAAGTTGACCTGGTATTTAGAACTATTTGTGATGACCGTAATATGCAAGTGAAGATTGATAAATTACTTCTACTACACGCAAAGGTGACTTTAAGAAAAGGGTTGGTCTGATAAATGCTTGAAATACCAGGGGAATTTAAATGCAAATTTCAGTCCATCTGTTTTACCACCCCTAATATTGATTTTATCTCAAATTGATCATCCCTTTTTCATATTTCAAGTATATTGATTACCATTATTTTAATAAGGGTCTTTAATACAACGTTTTTTGTTTTTAGACTAGATTCAAATTCAATTCGGAGTAGATAAATGATACTCAATTTATCATTTTAACTAGTTATATAAACTCACTCACACAACACGTATATCACCATCCGTATTTTGATCAGATCATTTATGAGAATGGGAGAGCGATTTGGACAATGTTACCATTTCCATTGTTATTCACTTACATTGAAATCAAAAACTAATGATGATATGTTGTTTATAGATTTAAAATTATACATAAAAGTTCAGGAGAAAGTAGTAATGGAAAAGAGAGACATGTTTGCTATTTTTATCATTTGCCTACGTTTGAACTTAAGGTCACTGTTTCTGGTCATATGGTTTTGAGCAATACAAAAGGCGAGGATGGCCATTTCTGTATAAATTTCATTGTTTAAGTAACAATGACAGTAAACTATGCTTCTATATTTAAAAGTCGATACTGCTGCATATTATTTAGAAAACATTCTGAATACTTATTGCATTAAGGACAATGCTTAAAGTTCACACGATATCGCCGATGCCAGCGTTGCACAGGACTAGTTATGATGGTAGTCACGTGTCAATGGCTTGTTTTATTTTTTCAAAAAGCAGCAACAATCTAATTGAAGCACGTGACTATTTCGCTGACTATTTCATTTATCTTCAAAAACGTGACTGGTAAAATTATGGGCGATAATTGTTTAATTAAGTAAATGAAAATGATAGCAGCGCAGAGAGGCACAACTTATTTTAGTAGACAAGCGTATCAAATTTCATTCCGAGTATGAAAGAAAGCAATTTACATGGACATCTTTCAGAAACAAAAAACTAACTCTCTCTCTCTCTCTCTCTCTCTCTCTCTCTCTCTCTCTCCACATATTCAATCGCTTCGAACTTTCAAGTAATAAACTTAAGATACATCGGTGCGCGTTGGACGCAAGTGGGTTGGTTTTTAGATCTTGAGTTAATGGTTTCTTCATATGGATTGCTTTAAGAGAAAAAATAACAAAGCAAGTTCACAATCTGCAATTCTTCCACGCACTAACACACTTCCACTAGACTTTTGTATTCCCTTTATACATTTTAACCGAGTGTTCTTAACATCTGAGTGCACAGACAATTAGATTGCACAAGGGATGCATGTTCTAACAACATTGCATCACCTAAGCATATGTTTCTATCTATCATTACCTTAACTATATCAATCAATTAGCACTACTTTCTTCACAAACGCCCTACTGAATAATGCCACTTCAAAAATCCTTCCCCCTCCTTATCTAACTATGAATACACGAGAAATTTCAAGCCTTCTGATTTATGTTGAGAGAGGAAAGGGGGAGATATTTTGAATAGCCCTTTTGAAAAGATTTTGAAAAGAAGATACGCACAATTTCATTAAATAATAATCTCGACATGGTCATAGTTGTTGAAAAAACCAAAAAGGTAGTACAATAACATTGACGGTAAATTGTCTATCTTTGTGAAAGTAAAAAATAAAGAATATTCAAGTGAAACTCGAACTTCCAAGTCAGGTAAAACATGACAAGTAAGCATCGTCAACAACGTTAAACAAAAAGCAGGAAGAGATCAGATGTTTGCAAATAAGCAGTGAAACTTCTGTGATACAAATTACTTGTGAACAAAGTTTGTGGATTATGTCATATATATAAACTTTAATTCAGGATTCGAAAAATTGGTGACAAGAATAGAGCAAAAGTTGCTTGTCCTTCTGGAGCACCTGAACTCATCCCGCTTTTTGTGGGTTCGTTTTTTACTCTATTTAAATTTTTATGTGTTGTATAGATCAGTGTATAGTGTTGTCTCTTTCTGTTTTGGCCATGGTCGAGGTTTGATTTGTAATGCTCCTTGTCATCTATTTTTAAAGAAATAAATGGAAATAATATGTTAATTCATTATCAGGGAACCGGTTTCATTTGTTTGGTATATACACCAGTATATGGAAGTTGTGGAGCATACAGTATGTTTAATTCTTCAAACAATATTTGTCATCTTTATATTACATTTTACAACGGAATAGATGACAAACAGCATAATAAAGCAAACTATGTGTTACTTCTTCCAATAATTACAGAATACTTTCATCCGATCTTAGCAGATTTTAGTTCCGCTTTATCACATTAAGATCTAGAGTACGTAGGTAATAACGACAGCAGGGTACTTCCATCATAAACAGTCATTGCCCTCTCACTTCCTCACCTACTCTATGTACTACGGAGAAAATAATTATGCTGATTGATAAACCAGTGGCATACCCATCCAAAATGCTAAATGCGAATATCAATCTCGAACCCGATGTCCGCTATTTCGAGCAATTCCTGACAACGGAAGCGACAACTTACGACTGGCTTGCAGGTATTCGTGCGCACAACAACAACAACAACAACAACAACAACAACAACAATAATAATAATAATAATAAACATAATGAGATTGGTGTTAATGATAATAATAGTAAAAGTGTAATAATACTGGAAAAAAATTATGATTATCTCGATAATCATAATCATAATCATCATCATAATCATCACCATCATCATCATCATCATCATCATCATCATCAGTACACATTTCACTTTTGAGAATATATAAATATTAAGATTGTTATGGATATTACCTTTTTATTTGACCTTGGGAAACTATTTCAAACGAGTATGAAATTTGAACAATTACTTTTACTACCTGCGTCTTTCTAAAAATATTTTTGTTGGATTTTTTTTCTTTTATTTTCGTTCTTTTTTAATACTTGCAAAAAGCAATGAACTGGGGTACTTTATAAAGTTTTTTGTTTTGTTGTTTTTAACGTCCCACTCAAGAATATTTCACCCATATGGAGACGTCACCGTGTGCCGGTGAAGGGCGACAAATTTTGCCTGTGCTCGGCTTTTATGGCCGTAGAGCAGGGAGGGTTCTTTAACTTGCCAACACCTACTGTGACACGGGACCTCGGTTTTTACTGTCTTATCCGCAAGACAGGGACGGCAAACCGCGGAGTGGCGCTGCGGTAATCGAACCCCGGACCCTTCGATTCGATCGATTCGAAGTCGAACACGCTAACCACTCGGCCATGGAGGCCCCCACTTTAAAAAGTAAATAAACCCATCAAAACATATCTTGAAAGTTCCAGCATCTAAAAATATGCATGCACATTTCATAGAATTTTTACAACAGAATCCCTACTAAATCCCTTTATCTGTGAAAGTAAACTTCATTCAACAGAAAAAAGTAACCATGTTTCTTATTCCACAAAATCTAGTAGATTAAAATTCAGTATAGAAACCACGGCAAAAACTGTAGATGTTTATGTGTCTGAATTAACTTGTTGCGCG
>JACSZP010043201.1:0-21675 GCA_016161895.1 Pinna nobilis | reverse complement strand
TATTCAAAGTTCAAAAGCTTTTTAACTTAATTTGTCAGCTTTAAGAATGTCGAGTGGCCCCTGTTGATCAATAAATTTTCTGAGATAAATTTGACATTTTGGCTGTTTAATTATACACATGGGTTAATTGATTTTTAAAAATCAATACTTTCCTTTTGCAGTAAAATACTTTGTATGAAAATTTATAAAACAAAGGCATGTTCATACACTCACAATCTTCTGTACATTAAAGCGTGAAACATGGATTTATATAAAGCAAAGTTTTGTCTTAATGAGCACTGTCACTACAGATAAGACTGGGGAACTGGGTATCTATACATTCGTTTAATTTCACCACACGAAGTGTGCGCCAAATTCTGAGCATACAATTTTTGGCTTTCCTTTTAAATCTGGTTTCATAAGACCATCCATTTGTCAAATGAATTGTATTGTATTTTGTGGGTATAAAATCGCGTATCTACTACATAAAAAGTCATCAAAATTACACATGCAATGTGCATCTCAAATAATTTATAAATTTATGTTTACCTTGGCTTAACATCAGAGAAAATCCAAAATATTGTGGAGTCTAATTATTCCGGACAATTTCGTTCTCAAGCAAATTGTCCAGAAAAATGAAGTGTCCGGACTACTGAAAGGAACCCTTCAAAAGTGCTGATGGTAATTTGAAATATATTCCCTAGAAATTTCGATCGGAAGGTGAAGTATCCGCAGTATTGGCGTCCGAATTAAAGTATTGTATTGTATTGTATTGTATTGTATTGTATTATATTGTATTGTTGTCTTATTCAAGAATATTTCTCGTATATGGGACGTTACTGTAAATCGGTGAAGGGCGACAAATTTTGCTTATGCTTGGCACTTATGCTCGTAGAGCAGGGAGGGTTCTTTAACGTGCCAACACCTACTGTGACACGGGACCTCGGTTTCTACTTTCTCATCTGAAAGACAGGGACGGTCAACCGCGGAGTGGCGCTGCAGTGATCGTGATGTAAACACTTATTTAAACAGAAAAAAACAGCCAAATAACTATAAGAACATGCATTTTTTTATTTTTCGTATAGGACTTTACAGTCAATGCGTTAATCCAGCAGGATTGGGTGGACTCCAGGCTTCAGTTCTACGGGCTGATTGACGCAGAATATCTAGAGCTAGATTCTAAACTCCTGAAAGAAATATGGGTTCCAGATTTGTATTTCACAAATGAGAAGAAAGCTACCTTCCACGAAGTGACTGTTCCTAATAGAATGTTACACCTTTACTCAGATGGACATATAACCTACAGAATCAGGTGAGCTGTCGCTCTTAATGAAATACTATTTTACTTGGTTCGGTGGTTGTATTGTTGTTTAACGTCCCATTCAAGAATTTTTCACTCATCTGGACACATTTTGCCTATGCCCGGCACTTATGGCCGTAGAGCAGGGGTGATTCTTTTACGTTCCAAACACCTATTGTGACACGGGACCTCGGTTTATACTGTCATCCGAAAGACAGGGTCGGCCAACCATATCCCGGACCCTCCGATTCGAAGTCTAACAATTAGGCCAAGGCGGCCCCACTATTTTTTTATCTTAAGGTATGTTGTTCATCTTTTCTCTCCATTTTACCTAAGTGTATCTGTATTTGACTGCCGACAAATGATTGAAACCTAACCCCGCTAGGCTGAATTCGAACAGTTTAAAATATGGTCTAACCAAGATTTGAATTGACAATAAAATTAATAAATTTCTTCAATGGACCCAGTTGCACAAAGCTTTATTCAATTAACTCGTAATTAACCACTTTCTACAAGTCAAAATTATAAATGGTAATTTGCTAACTACATTTATATGGTTTAACGCTATTACAGGGTTGTTCAGTTAGTTTGTTTGTTAGTTACGAATAAAGTAATAAAAATGTTATTTCAGAGTTACCAAAGCCACGAATTGTTTGATTATCGTTCAAAGTTAAATTTAACTACGATTAAACTTTTGCGAAATGGGTTCTGGAAATAACATTTTAACCAGTAGAGGACATAAAAATCACTAATGAGACTTCGTGTAGACTAGTGTATTGCATGGGTTGTAACATTTTTACTTTGATACTCATATCTTGCGTATTACTCAAGAGTCTGAAAGAAACCGAAGGAGTAGAGATTTGTTGTTGTTGCGTTGTTGTTTAACGTCCCACTCAAGAATATTTCACTCATAAGGAGACGTCACCGTGTTCCGGTTAAGGACGTCGAATTTTGCCTATGCTCGGCACTGCTGGCCGTAGAGCAGGGAGGGTTCTTTAACGTGCCAACACCTTCTGTGACACGCGACCTCGCGGCCAACCGCGGAGTGGCGCTGCGGGAATCGAACCCCGGACCCCTCAACTCGAAGTCGAACACGCTAACCACTCGGCCACGGAGGCCCCAAGTAGAGAATAAAAGTAATGAACCACTAATCATTAGGCCTCGTTGGCCCCTCCGGTAAACTGTAGCCATATTTTTATAAAACAAAATCCAGGAAAATATCACCTTTAACGCCCAGTATTTTACAACAAAAGCGTATTAATCTACTATAGACATTTGAGTAGCTGTTTCTAACACAATTTAATATTTCTCTCGTGTTTTGTATTCATTCCA
Source organism: Pinna nobilis (assembly GCA_016161895.1). NCBI lineage: Eukaryota > Metazoa > Mollusca > Bivalvia > Pterioida > Pinnidae > Pinna > Pinna nobilis. Next base: position 19,064 of record JACSZP010043201.1, on the reverse strand, counting down.
AGAAAAAGGAATATAATGTCGTAAGACTTCGTCTACCTCTCTCCTTTATTGAACTTCAAGGCAATCAGTGTCCAAGGGGATATTTTATGTTTCATTTATGTACTCCTATAATTGTTTTTCCTGAATCGTATCCCACACTGGCAAATAATATGAGCAGTAAATCGACTTAGAATATGGATGTCTGAGAGGAAATCATCTCTAATCATAGATCCGCTCCTTTTCTCTACTCCCCATAGAGAAAAAGACAATTCCACTACCTCTAAATTACTATCATTATTCAGTTTGAATTCCTATCATTTCTTATTAGTATCAGAATTGTCTAAACACTTTACGATGTGCTCTGTATTTTCAGATTTTCCCAAGACCTTATAATAACAAGACATGACAAGCTAAAATACTTAAGAGAAAATTATTTGTTCTTTCAGACCAAAGTGTGTACAGGTTGTGTAAATGCCAGTATAACAGTAATGTCTTAGACCATTCTGAATTATGTTCGAATCAATATCAATTCTTTAAGAATAGAGTAATCGAAAAATGCATAGGATAAATGTTACTTATTGATATATATTAACTTGGTCTATAATAACACCGATTTGCATCTTAAAAGGTATCGTAGTAGATATTCCAGCTAAACCATTGTCTTGTCGATTGGAAAACATCACGCAGAATTCATTTCCTTTTGATTAGATCGATATTGAAATACAGTGGTTTCAATAAGAACAAAGATTATTCAAACAGTTTCGTGACAACATTCGCATTAGAATTACATTAATAGGCCTTTCGAGAATTTCGCCATAGTATGTATAAAAGAAAATCAAGCACATCATGCACAACAACAATGTTGGGGTTCTTGATATCATTTCATGCTAATGATTTGCTATTTTCTGTTCTTCAACATAACCATTTACAATGACTACATTTAGAGTTAAATCAAGAGCATATGACTTTTTTTTAAACGAAATCGACTTTTTACGGAACTCGTAGGATTTCCGTGAAACATTTGCGATGGCCGTGGCATGCCAACAAGGGACGCTTCTCCTTCCGGACACCTGGTCCCATCCCGTTAGAGATTTGCGTTGGTTTTCCACGTTGAGACCATCATTATCCCAGACTTGTCATATTTTAAGGCTTAGATTTTCAAATATCCCTCGGTACTTCTTCGGTTTAACTTAGAATGATCGAGTTTTCGCTATCAAATTCTTACTCCTAGAACTTACAGTTTATGTATCAGGTTTTTTAGGTTAATACTGGCTTATTGAAATTCTAGTTCTGTGTCGGCTCTCGTTTTTATCCGAAGCGTTAGGAAGATTACCCCTGGTTACGTCTTAGCTTTTACTTAAAGAGCTTCTTAATTCTTAAGTCTGTCTTCTTTCTTTTTTTTAAATTTCTGCAATAATCTGCCAGTTTTCTTGCGTAACGCGGTATAATGCTCTCGTTGTTAATAGGTTAACTTAGTAATATTTCACTAATGTAAACCAAATGTCACCAAATGACAGCAAAGGGCTACAAATATTACCTTTTTAAATGATTTTAGACGTACTGATACCTACTTTGGCAAGGGGCCTCGGTTCTTACTGTCTGATTCGAAGGGCATGACAAGCCAGATGCCTTAACCGAGCAAACCCGAACCAATGAACTCACGACAAGAAAATGAAACACGCTGCTACGAAATCAAGCGATGGTTCTCGCAGGAGGATGCCATCCTTATAATGAATGAAACCTTGTCCTCGAAATATTGCTCTGCCGTACCAAAAAACAAAAAAACAAACATAAACTAACTTTGGAAATAGTATTGATTAAATTAGTAAGCGGAAACATTTAGTCCGATCGGTGCAGGTGAACTCAACATAAACAACAATACAACATTGACTATAGTCTCAATCAGACTCATTATCCTATTTCCAGGTTTCCCAGAATGCCATTTTCGATAAAACTTTAGTGAATATCGAATGCATAACATAATATTATATGCATGCATTATCAAGTTGCCTTGGCTTTAATATTATTTATGATTAATGCCCATCTCCGTATTGTGCACCCACCCAAGAGGGCTGAATAGTCTTTGGTTTGTTCTGTAACAAAACCGGATGCCTGTATCGCTGCAATCGCAGTGAGAGTCCAATTATTGTATACTGGAAAAAACTAGACAGGCATGTTGTTGGTTGATATTATTAAGCCAGACCAGATGCAGTGTCAACCCTTTGTTGGTCGGACCAAGAACACATGAACACATTTTAAAACGAAACCAACATATAACCGACCTTGTAAGATTTCCGTGGAACATTTGCGACAAGTGTGGCGCCAACAGGGCACAATAACTCCTTCCGGGCACCTGGCCCCACTCATTAGGGATTTGCAGTTGTTTACCACGTTGAGATTGTCCCTAGGGCGTCTTTATATATTTGTTAGGAATTATATTTACGAGCGTCACTTGTTACTTCTCCACATTTATTCTTTAAACACTTCCTTGTATGGGATTGGTTTTTCTCACAAGTCCAATTTTGTAGAGTGCGATTCGACTAAATGTATTACAGCTGATAAACATTAACAAAATATAAGAGACTGTTGTTTTAAAATATCCCACTCAAGAAACTTTAAATTATATGGGGAAGTCGCCGTGTGCAAGGGCGACAACTGTATACGTATGCTCAGCACTAATGGCCGTTGAAGGAGGGGGTTCTTTAACGATCTGACACCTACTGTGACACTAGCCTAGAAATTTACGGGTTCGTCCGAAATACAGGGGCAGTCAACAGCAGCATGGCTCGGATTCGAACCCATAACCCCACAATAAGAAGATCACGCTAACCTTTGGGGGCACGGTGGCCCATAAAGAGATAAATTAACATATAAGAATAAAATGTTTGAAAAATGTGAAAGAAAACCTGCAAAATGAAAGACAGTGATTTTTTTATGTATCGATCTGGTTTTTTCTATATCAATCTTGATCTAATAGTTTATGAAAAATGTCAGAAATCCGAACAGGCGGTGTCAAAATATATATGAAGCATTTCATAGTGTGCTGGGCATTTTTTTCTAATTGACATGCGTAACTAGATGTGCTGTCAAAATGATATAAAGCTATAACGCTCGATATAGTATGAACGGGCGATACGACTCAGGAATGATGAAGAGGTATCCGCGATGAAAATTTGTATTATATGTCCCTGATGATGCAGTAGCTCATTTTCTCGATTTTTGTTCTATCGCTTAACAGAAATTACGTGAATGTGCATCAGAACTATAGGGACAGATTGATTTCTGAGTGGTTATATATATAAATTTACATCATCATTTTCAGGATATACGGAAGAAAGGAAATAAAATATAAGTCTATCAATGGATTTCAAGTATTATCAGTTACATGGTTTTTTACGGTAGGATACGGGAATATAGGTGTTCAGTAAACATTACTTATATATACGTCATATATATCCCCGTATTCTAACCTCGAAAACCATGAAACGATTTTATCCCACTCAAGACTTTTCATATGTGATCAGTGCCAAGAGATCATCTGTGTCTGGATGATAGACGTATAATCACGGCGGCGTTAATGCCGTAGGTTCTACGATCCTATGTGCATAACTGACGTCATTCAACAAAGGGCTACGTCATACTACAGTGTATTAAAAGAGAGAGCCGTGTACGTCGGCACGTGGTCTCTTTCAATTGTGTTGACTGAACGATTCTGTGTGAAGTGGGATAAAGGTTTTTGCTCATTCTGCTCTTGAATTGAGCAATTGGGATCTTTTCCTAGTCAAGGGGGTTAAAGTATAGCACATCATAGTTCATCTGACAAGAACCGGAGCTCCTGCCATCTGCTTTTTATTTAAGAAGACTAGCGGTACTGCAAGGCCCAGCCTTGGTCGTTGCCCGTTTATTCTTGCCTGCAATTAAATAAACTCATAACACGAGTGACGTTCATTATGAAGCTTATGCATTGGTCGTTAAAGGTACACTTGGACTCAATTAGCAAAAATTTGTCGTACACGAGAAAACGATGGAATCGTGTACTAAATTAGATAATCAAGCGATTTACACATTAAAAATGGTCAAATCAATGTTCAGATATCCGTGCTGGACATGTGTCATCCACGTAATTCTACCTACTTATAGGCATCGGCCTTGTTTGTTAAAATGGCGGGAAATGAATACAACCCGTAATCGTGTATTTTTAATTTTTTAAACGACGACATCTATATATTGCGTGCATATTTTTGTATTTTATCAGCTACATCCTCTAATAATTTGCTGGTACAAATGTGATATTTCAATTATTTAATTCTGTGAAGATGAAAAATGAGTCCAAATGTATCTTGAACGTCCATCCAGACAATTGTTCATATGTCCACAGACGTGACCCTATGCCCATTAAAGGGCTTTAAAGGTTGGTCTACTCTAAGCGCCAAAGCACAGAGATATCGTCTGTGCTCCATTGCTCTAATTTGACCGTTGCCACGACTTTCAAGATCCCATCTGACAAGTAATGTTATTAAATAATATATTTTTTCTGTTTGTTCAAAGGAAACTTGCAAATCTGTGTTTAAAATATTCTGCAGTATAGAGAAAGGTTTAATTTTCAGTAGATCCAAAATAATCATTACAGTCGTGCCTGACCACGCTCTCACCTTTTTCTTAGCAGGAAAAATGAACAGTTGCGTAGTTTAGATTTGCATTTCACTTGATTTACAAAGCCTTACAGCTAGTTTTATAAAAAAAAATCTAACATCTCGAATGGAAATTGAGTCGATTTCTTCCAACGTGTCACATCACATTTGCTAATGTTTTAATTCGATTTAGTACAAAGGACTGAGAATCAGTTAAACAACGTATTTCCCATTAATTTGAAATTGATTCAATCAATGAGACAAACGCATGTTAATTATTCATTCTTCATTCCTTTGACTATTCTAACAGTGTGCTAGGTTTTCTGACACTTCTCGTCTGTCAGCGTTTAATATCGTCTTTCTCATCAAAGCATGAAGTGAGGAATTGCATTTGTTGATTTCACTTTTAAATCAGAATTTGTCGTTCCATCAATCAGCTATTTACAAAACTGTTTTGAAGATATTATATAGCACTCAATGCTTTAGGAGACATTGAACATTAGATATATACGGAGCCCTGAACGATTCAGAGATGGCATCAGGCTACATCAGGAATAAGCGTCCGCGGTTACCGGTTCCGGAGGCGTGAGTCATCTGCATTTGGGGAAATGCTGTGATTGCAAGCAGGGTCATGATCGACTTAATATTTAATTTATCTTGATTTCTTTTTCTTTCATTTAATTACCTTGTTAGAGATCTCCATGATCGGAATACTTTTGCACATGATTCATTCAAGCATGCGCGAATTAAATTTCCGCTTTGATTCCGCATTTTATGCGTTGATGAAGTTGAGATCCCGCGTTATGCGTTGATGAAGTAAAGAGCCGTTCTCTGCGTTAATGAAGTAGAGTAACCGTGTGATGCGTTGATGAAGTAAAGATCCCAGGTTATGATATTCATTGATAAAATAGAGTTCCCACGTATTGCGTTGATGAAGTAGAGTTACCGTGTGATGCGTTGATGAAGTAGAGGTCACATGTTATGATATCCGTTGATGAAATAGAGTTCCCGCGTTTTGCGTTGATGAAGTAGAGTTACCGTGTGATGCGTTGATGAAGTAAAGGTCCCATGTTATTATATCCGTTGATGAAATAAGAGTTCCCGCGTTTTGCGTTGATGGAGTAGACTTCCCGCGTTATGCGTTGATGAAGTAAAGATCCCGCGTTATGCGTTTAAGAAGTAGAATTTCCGTGTTATGCTTCGATAAAATAGAGTTCCAGCGTTATGCGTTGATCAAGCAGAGCACAGTTTGCGTTGATAAAGTAGAGTCCCTGCGCCATGCGCTAATAAAATAAAGTTTACGCGCGATGCGTTTATGAAATAAATTGTGCCTGCTTTCATGAGTTCCTGCGCTTTCATTTGGTGACGTAGATTGTCCGCGTTTACAGTGCAAATGAAACTCTTGCAAAGCAAGTTTACACTTATGTAATCATGTTTTTCATGGCGTCGTCCATGATTTTTATGTTCACTGGTGTAAGAACCAAACTTTATTTTATTTTTAGTATAAAGTAATCCCGTTGATAATTTTTGTGTCTATGACCGAATACTTAAACAATTTCAAATTGACTTCGTCGCTCATCTTCGATTAGCACATTTTCGAGCATCGCTTGAACATAGGTTGACTATAATAGAAATAGACCAGCTTACTCGTGGAAGGCTGGCAGTGTCTCCCCAGTTACAATTTTATCGGATCATCTCCCCACCAAATTAATATGATAATGAAACTTGACAACCAGATATATATACCCAAATTAATAGTATTAGCATAATTTTGAGATTCTGAGCTGAGCAACTAAAAACGTCAGAAATTGGATAAGTCTGAGAATTTTCGCAGTTTCTCAGTTTATCAGAAATCAGTTTATACTTTAGTCAGAAAATTCTCGGAAATAAGTAAATTATTGTTTATGGTGTTCGGGTCTGATTTCTTCGCAAAAAAAGTGAACGTTTGATCTCATTTCATGTGATTATCAATCTCTATCCTACGTTCAACAGAATCGTTTTCTTTGCAGGGTTTCAGTAACAGCATCATGCCCAATGTATCTTCAAAATTATCCAATGGACAAACAGATCTGTTCCCTTCTGATGCAGAGCTGTAAGTATATAACCAACTGCGAAACTTTCTATTATTTCTTGTGTACCTTTATTCCCGAGTTTTTTCCCGTTCCGTAATTAGTTTAACTTTTATAACGGCAGAGGTAAGTTCCGATTGCTAAAGGTGGGCAAAACTAGACGTATTTACAAAACAAGTGTATCATTTAGTGATCAATAACAACAGTTGATCCATCGTATATATATACATATATATACAGTAAAACCTTGATAAGTCGAATTCCAAAAATTGAAAAAGTTCGAGATATCGGGACTTCGACATATATTCCTGATGAAGATAGGAGACGTCGTAATTTTGTCTATGTTCGAAAAGCAGAGAGTGTTCTTTAACAAGCCAACATCTACTGTAGCATCGGCCATCGGTTTTATTTTCTCATCTCAGGGATGGCCGCCTGCGGCGTGGTTGGGGCTCGAACCCGGACCTCACGATCAGATTAGAACACGCTAACCATTAGCCATGGGCGCCAACCTGAAGACATAGGAGATACAGCTCATTTTCTAGCAGGAAGTATCTCGGTATTAAGTAAAACCGGATACGGATAGGGTATCGATAAGGCGCGGATATCAATAGAATTCAATAGAGAGCATGTCGTTTTTCTACAATTTATTGTTGGCAGAAGATTAGGGGTAGAAATCAAGTTATGTCATAAGTAAGTTGGCCTGGTCCTACCTGAAACAATTTGAAACAAGGTTCCAATAATATACTTAACATGCTAAAGATTCATCACTGCATCAATTTCAAAGACCTCTCGACGTTACAAACATATTTGCAATATACCAAGTCTTCCCTACCCATTTGTATCATAGGGAGCATGGTAGAACGCACTAAAAACCGGAAGGTTGAGAGCTACCAAACCATGCTGCTGAAATATAGTTCTAAGAATATGACAAAATCTCATGAAGCATGTATCAAACATTTCATTACTGAAATAATGTCTAAAGAACTCTAGAACAAGAATGGATTTAAACAATACGTTAGTCATACTGTAAGTTATATAAAACCCGGTAGTGCAATTTCCATTTCATAAATAAATTATGTCAGTTTCAAAAAAGTTTCTTACGCATATCAAAGCATGGGAATTCCAGCAGCACCTTGCAAGAGGATACGGAGAAAGCATTTCATTTCATGTACCTTTAGGGACTATTATATTCAATAGCTGTCAGTTTTAACACAAATGTTCATACATGATGGTGCAACCTACACTACTTAAATTCAAAATCAATTTCAATTTAGATCATTTGAGAAGGAATATTGCAGTCGGATGCTACGGCAATAAAACAATTCCATTGATGTTGTGTAACATGCTATTTTTTAACTAACATTAGGCACCATCCGGGATTTTCAATTTGTAGTTTTGATAAAAAGGAATACGATAAATTGCTTGATAAATAATTTAACAACGATTGCAGCCCTCGGAGTGCAGAGAGGTTTGCTAGTCTGTCTGCTTATATGCACAGCCTGTTTATCCACAAAACATTGATAGTAGTGATCGTTTTTCATGTTTGGAAGAAATTAAATATATAAATGTTACTTTCACTTTTACATGAGTATTGTCTGTGAGGTGACCTTTTCTTTTTTGTACAAAATTACTATGCCTGTCCTGAACGTTTGACCTGGATATTTGACCTACTTTTTGAATAAAAAATACCTTTACTACATGAACTAAAAAGTGTATTTTGGGGCTTTAACACATGCCATGATCTTACTCTTGTAGCAATACTTAATTCTGAGACCCTGATTGTTACTTCTGATTGAAAAAAACAATTCAGATTTTTCTCTATCATTTTTTAAGAGATATCTTTTTTTTCAGTCGCCTATACTACCAATACGCTAAGGTTCTACTGGCTTTCGGAAAACCCTGTTGTCATAAACAAAGACCTTGAACTACCGCAGTTTTCTGTTGAGACGGTAAAAGCGACAGAATGTATGGATCCAGAGGGTAAATCTTTCAATATCTAATTATAGCCTAGATTAAAACTTATGTCTTCGTTTTGTATTGATCAATCTATATTTTCATATGAATATGAACTCAAAATATCTGATATAAAAATGATATTATTTATAGAAGATAACGTATTATAACAAATTGTTTTTTTATCATTATCATTTTTTTTATTATTTTCATCATTATCATCATCATTATCATCATCATTATTATTATTATTTTTATTATTATTATTATTATTATTATTGTCATTATTATATTATTTTATTGTTATAATTATTATAATTGCTATTATTATTATTATTATTATTATTGTTATTATTATTATTATTATTATTATTATTATTATTATTATTATTATCGCTATTTTTCAGCTTTTGTTGTTGTTGCTTGTGTAATTGTCCTTAGTCATCGAATTCATCTGCACTAGTCATAATTATTATACATGTTTTACCCAATTGCTATAATTACAGAGAAGTTCACCTGTATTCAGATGAAGATCGTATTAGCCAGGAACTTGGGGTTCTACATGATCCAGATATACATCCCCACTATACTTATTGTACTCCTTTCCTGGGTTTCCTTTTGGCTCAGTATAGACGCCGTTCCCGCCAGAATTTCCCTTGGGATCCTCACCGTCCTGACGATGACGACACAGAAGACGACCGCCATTGCATCCCTACCACGAGTGTCCTATGTCAAGGCTATAGATATATGGATGGCGGCTTGTCTGGTATTTGTCTTTGCCGCGCTTCTTGAATTTGCCGTTGTGAATGTTATGCAACGGAGAAAGCCGAGGAATTCCGGAAGTGAGTTCCAGTTTATGCTGAACACAGACTTGGTAAATATCAGAAAACGTCTATAATACATTTATCATTTTCTTCTGTTCTGTTTCACTCCTAATTTGTTCCCTTATTTATTCTTTTTTTCCTTTCTTTTTTATAGATTTAATTATTAGCTTAAATCTGTATTATCATTTATCTATTATTTAGAGTCTCACCCAAGGTTATCTCAGTCCTATTGATGACGTCATTTTATTTTGACACGTGACCTCGGTTTTTCACCTCAGTTGCCAAAGGCACTACCCACTGATTTTTTTATGTGTATTAACATTAATTTTGTCCTTTCTCCCGCACATATGGCGAACGCCTTCAACACCAGTTCCTATGATCATGAAAACGTTCTCAAACAAAATTTGTACTCAACTGTACAATTGTACTCATATCTAGAGAATTTTCTCAACTTGTCTAAAGTTCTATGCCATTTACAATTTCTCAGAAAAATAACTGTCTCAAGTGGCAATATCATTTTTCTGTGGTAAGAAAATAATTCTCAACGGTGATAATGTCCGCTGGCTACCTCGTCTAAGATGGGGTATACGGTAATAACAGAAACTCCCTCATCGAAGAGCAATTCTGGGCATATTTGACCTTTTGACTTTAAAGTACAACAATATTTCGTCTCATAGTTTTCGAATTTCTTTTTGATTGCATCAATGCGTCCAAATTGACGATAATCAGTCCAGAGGAGAAAGAAAAGTCACATTTCTTCAAGTTTAACAATTTCACCGGTTAATACAACACGTTCCAATGAATAAGAAGAAACAAAAACTATTTCAGGAATAGCTAATAAAACCTAGGTATTCTTGTATATCACATAAAACGATGGACTTCTCTCTCTCTACTACTGTAATTGTAATTGTAAAATTGGATACAAATGTTAGATAATTTGATTTATGACACCTCTAGTGGTCATAGCTCTGCTTTTATCTGTTTTCGCCTTGATCCCAGTAGAAACATTGATTACAATTTTCCATTAGCAATTCGAACTGCAGTCTAATAAACACAGTTTTCATTAAGCAATATCAAGGTAAAATGAAGCAGGGTGATAGAAAAGATAAGGAAAGCTAGTCGGATGAAACATGGCTTTATACTAAAATTAGATATCAATCGCCATAAAACACGTAATAGATAATAATAATGTTGCATCTATTCACTTATGTCAGAGATCTTATGCCCTTCGTCATGAGAGAGATCTTATGCCCTTCGTCATGAATAACTGGACAACTCGGCCCATAGCAAAGTCGGAGTTTGCAATGGGCCGAGTTTGAGTGATCCGCTCGGAATCTTCGTCATGTAGTTTATGAGCAAGGTGCTTTATTTGCTTATAGGGTTTTATGCAACTTCTTACTTATTATAATTAATATCGGGGTATATACGGGGCTTATAATCATCACTGATAAGAGATTTATGCTATGTAGTTAAGGTTCAAACACATGAATTTTTCTAATTTTACGACGGGAGTTTAAAAAACACCGTCATTATATTGCTTCTCTTATACTACAACGGGCCTCCGTGGCCGAGTGGTTAGCGTGTTTGACTTCGAGCCGAGGGGTCCGGGGTTCGATTCCCGCAGCGCCACTCCGCGGTTGGCCCTCCCTGTCTTTCGGATGAGACAGTAAAGACCGAGGTTCCGTGTCACAGTAGGTGACGTCTCCATATGAGTGAAATATTCTTGAGTGGGACGTTAAACAACAACGCAACAACAACAACAATCTTATACTACAAATATTTTATAACTTTAACCTGTTCTGTCCCTCGCTACACTCCATCTGCATAGATACAGCTCTTGAGTTTGTCAGTCCATTTTTTGATGCACGTTCATACCTTTCAATGGAGACAGTACTCAGGTACTAATCAACGGAAGCTTCAGTGGCATTATTAGATCTTTATCTTTCTTTAATTGTTGCCATACAGTAGCTCACTTGCTTGTATGTTCAGTAAGATATTTGACGGTTTCAAAATGGGTGAAATAGAAGATACCATTAAGCAATCCAAATAGAATAAGTCAACGAAAGACAAAATTTAGGCCAAAACAAAAAAGGAGACAAAATTACAAACAGAAGATACACTTACATCTAAAATAGTGTAACAACCTTCTTTTTTAAATATAATTTTTAAATGAAGGATTGATAATAAACTCTCTACACTTTCATTATTTTCAATTGAAAAGCATAAATACATTTGTAAAGGTTGATGATCAAGACATGTGTAATATTGTAAGGTAGAAATTGTACGCGAAGACGGGCCACTGATTCCTCCTGTACACCTGTTCCTATTCCGTTAGAGATTTGCACTTTGTTACTGTAGAGACCATTATCATTCCTATCTTTTTTCAACAATTTTCAAAGATCCTTGGTACTTTTTCAATTTTATCATATAATTACTGGAGTAAAGCAAGAGACATCTGTTCACGAGCAAAAGAACGAAACAATTGCTTTGATATATGTACACGTACTTTGCTTTTATCATTATACATTTCATGACAATGTGGTCTATTGATCAAAATCTCCTTCCAGAGCCACAAGGAAGTAATGAACAGAAGCGTTTCGCAGGGAGAAATGCTCGGTAAGAAGAGGGCCAAGGACGTAGACAACATATCACGAATAGTCTTCCCTCTCGTCTTTGTCGCTTTCTGTACCATTTACTGGCTAGTGTACACCACCGGATGTCAGCTTTGTCATGTAACAAAGACCGGTTGAGTTTGGTTCCGGAATATTCGGTCTGGTTTAAGAGATTGGATTTTTTTCTTCGGGAATGGTCGGTCTCGTGACATTGCTAGAAATCCAAGACTGACATTATGGTGATCGGGGAGTGCTACCACACACTAGAGACATAAGATCTTTGTTTAGAGACCTGTGGTCTCTCAAAAGAATTTCTAGCGAAAAGAGTGAAAAGAGTGGCCAATGAAGTATGCCTCTATAAAGTGATTTCTTTGCAGAATAGTTGGTCTCTCATGCCGATTGTCTCTAAAGATATGCACAACAGAATGGATGATAACAAACCTGCAATAAGGTCACGTGTGTAATCGAAGAAAACATACTTTCAAGTTCCGGTGATTTCAGTATGATAGAAGTGTCATATGTAGAGACTTCCGATTTCCTGGGATGTACTGTTTTAATCTGAATTAATTTTAAAATTGCGCCAATTCACTTCTTTGTGTATAAATATAAGTTAAAGAGTATTTGTATCTTTTTCACCTATAGATGTTTGTGTCTAAATATGTCTCAATGTTAAGATGATTTAAAAGAGTAGCCTGTCAGGTTTTTATCATTGCATTTTTTTTAAATATCAATTTTTCTTAACATCAACTGCAACAGTGAATTCGTATGACGAATGCACGAATATGTGTAGTTTCACTAAAACGTTGCACTAAACTCACTTACATATTGCATTGTTGATATTGTGAAAATCATCTGGTGAATTTTTTTTATTATTTTATATATGTATATACAATTGTATCTAAAAAATATTTTTTACATATTTCCAAGGACACCATTGATGTGTATTTATTTTATCTTAACTATTTAAATGTTTATAGGATTTATAATCTAAGTCTTGTTAAAAAGATAACGCAAACTTGATTTTCATGGAATAATTCCCTCAATGAACTACCAAAACTTGAAATATTCAGCTACTATACGTGCACTTAATTTACGGCGCACACATTTTAGCGCTCTGATAGGATGCAATCTTATTAGCGCAATAATGGCAAGACTACATGTATTTACAGGTTGTCAATTCACAGCTGTGTTGTAAATAATAATAATTTCAACTCTTAATTCTATCGCAACTTTATTGGACTGGGTCGCCATGTGATCAATCGTACTAAAATTCACGACATCGATGAACAGACTATACAGGGGAATTTTCGCCCCCCCCCTGCGAATTGAAATTTGGGTTGTAAGTTCATTTGGGAGAAAATATCACGCCTTACTTGAATTAGCGCGTAGGCGTGACGTGAGTGCTAGTGACATGCGTGGATCTAGAGGGGGTCCGGACCCCCTGGAATTGGTAGGGTATATGAAAATATTTGTCAATGATGCTTCGATTCTTATTTTGACAGGGTTGAATTTTTCTTTCTACAAGTTCGACCCCTCCTGGAAAAAATTCCTAGATCCGCGCATGAATGGTGCTAATATCAGAAAACCGTTATGATGAATACACGTACAATTTACTCGATAATGTAAAGTTATCTCTCGTACCCTTACACTCCATTGTTCCCTAATCAATTAATTCAAATGAGCTTCTTTTGATCTGGCTAGCAAAATTAAACGGGAAAACTGCCGTTGTTATCAATAACATTTCATTCCATGAACTGAGATATAATCTTGAAACTACCACAGTGCAAATAGTTTTCCTATTTTATGTTTATTTTGTACTTTAAACATATTTCAAAAAATGTATTCTGATATCGTTTATTTACAGTGAGCGTTGTTGTTCTAAAATCAATGGCTTTTTTTCTTGTTTTGTCGTTGGTATTTCTGATACTGTTTATGTCACAATTTACTGATAAAAACTTTGTTTACACTGATTAATTTCTCGTGTTTTACTTCTGAAGTTTGGCCGTCAATAGATTGTTATTGTTGTATTCATTGTTTAGAATCCTCTATAAACTATAGGGAAAAACAAACAATATTAAATCTTTCCTTCAAAAGCAGTTCTAACTACCCAGTCATTTTATAAATTTCCCTCAATTTTGACTAAACTGCGCTTTGGTCGTTTCTAAGGCAACAGTGATCCTGAATATATCTTGCATCTGTAGCTGATTCCGGTGGTAATAATGACAGCATATACATCATTTTGTTTTGCTGAAGTTACAACGAGGAACAGCGGATGGCGAAATTAAATGACCGTGACAGTAAAAACGTGACAAGGCCACATTAGGATACTAGACGAACATCTGGCAAATACTGATACATCTATTGATGATTAATTTGGGTTCAGCGAGAAACTATGTACAATGTCTTGGTGAAATTTTGCGTTGAACTTTGCCTACGGAGAAAATTTAGACAACCATACAATAAAAATTGGTTCATTAAACAAAAAAATCATTGACTTGGTCTGAAGGCAATGATAATTTTGTTGGCACGCTACGCGAAGCGGAGGGCAATAGTCACGGCCTCGGGGCCAACAAAATTGTTATTGCCCGTCAGACCCAATCAACAACTGTGTATATTATTGTTGGTGTTTTTACTATATTCAACGTCTTGCTCTAGAATATATCAGTCATTAGGAGATGGCATTATACTGTAAATCCAGAAATTTTCGCGGAATTTTATTTTGGCGAATCAGTAGTTGTATAATTGTTAGCGACACTATATTTTCGCGTATGTGAATGTTTACTTAATAGTTTATGCTAAATGGCCCTTGCTAATGTTAGTTTACAGTATTTAGCGAGAACTTTGTTTTTGCGATCAAGTTATCTCGCGTAAATACGCGAAAATAAAATCCTCGCGAATAAAACCGGATCTACAGTACCCCTGTGTAGGGTTCCAATGTTTGGTCTCTGCTCGGTAGCTAGGCAGAAAGGAGTCTTTATTGTGCCAGCATCTGCTGTGATGTAATCCCTCCAGTTTTTAACAGTCCCATTCGAACTGTCTTCTACTTCTACTTCAAAAGCCGGACTTTTGGCGAGGAAACAGATTCAAGTTATGTTTATGACTTAGGGCTGATACTGTAGGGATTCGGACCGGAAGCGAACATTCTCAATGGTGTATAATTGCTATTATCTAGAAATGTTGATTACAGACACAAAACATCGTGACGTGTATCCAACATTTCCTTTCCTAACTTGCTAGGAAAACACATTACCAACTTACTTTCCTTTTACTTTATCCAAAATTTCAGCCGCCATGACAAATAAGTTGAATACTTATAGAGAATTTACAAACGATTATTTTTGAACATGCAGATTTTGCATATGCACGAACCGAAAAATCGGTAATCTCTGCGGTAAGATTTTTTTGCGATTTGGGTAGTCAAAAGTCATGTTTTCTTTTGTTATGCGATTTCGATTTTTGTGTTTTATTGATATAGGATTTTAAAATCTGACAATGAGTGCAGTCCAGTAAATTCCCATCAGACCCATCATAACTTCTTTTGTTTTACAAATTGAAAGGTGGACATTATATGGATCTCTGAATATTGACATTAACAATTCACTTAGATGTGGAAATAAATAATAAAAGATAGATGGTACGTAGGTAGCAGGTTTACGTACATTCGTGAACGTTAACCAAACTATAAATAAATAATGTAACACTCTTTTTTCACAAATTTTCGGCCCCTTGGCCTTTATCAAGTGGTGGACGACAGTGATAGTAACAGTCGTCCACCACTTGATAAAGGCCAAGGGGCCGAAAATTTGTGAAAAAAGAGTGTTGCATTATTTATTTATACAAGGAAACTTCCCTCTGGAGGACATTGGATTATAGTTAACCAAACTGTTCGTGATTTTTGTGGATCCAATGTTTTGGCTGCACCGTCATGTCATTAGTCCTAAGTGGGAACGTTTACTTTGGGGGAGGGGGGTGGTGGTCTTTCCCCTGATACCTTTGTATTTAGGTTATTTCTTCTAGCATTAAACACTTGTCTCCGCCGAATAATCGAAAGATTGTTAAGTGTTTGGTGTAAACAGAAAACATACAAACTGCGACAATGAACATTCTAAAGCTACTTCGAGACATCTGTGGTCTCACGCTTAAGACTGAAGTCCGCTTAATGCAGAATCCATGTTTGAGTGCAGCAATTTGTTTTCCCTGGCGCCTGGTGATAATGCGTTGAAGCCAATAAGTAAGGGACATCAGCATAAGACACTATCAAACGAGTCATCTTAATGGGCAAATTATGCATTACATCGAAAAAGGCGCTAGATAGATTGATATTGTCCATAACATTAAGCAAGTGCATACCGATATCAAAATACCAATACAGTTCCCATTTCAAAAAGATGACACGTATGCTACGTTACTCTTTTAGCTACAGAGCTATAGATAGAGCTATCAATCTACGCCATCTATAGACAGCAACTTCACTGAGAGTAATCTAATTATGCCTTAATTGCGTTTTGCACATTTTGTCTTAACATATTAGAGTTGGTATTATTGACACATTCTGTGTTGGAAAGTGATAGGCAATTTACCATTTTCTGTTGAAGCCTGCCAATAAGCCGTCTTCAATATTTCTCATATTTCAGGTTTGAAGTGTCCATGTGGAATTTACGAAGATAAATACCGGCAAATCGCTAACACATTTATCTTCTTTTTTTTTTATTTATTCCTCTATTTATTTGTTACCTAATTTATCCATTTATGCTTTGCTTTGTTAATTCATTCATTCACAAACAAACAGATATTATTTGAATGAATTAAATGAGTTTCTGTTGCACGTATTTTGTGTATTTTAATGGATGTGGATGTGTCCCTTTGTGAGTACATGTATTTAATTTTTGTCTGCTTTTATCGAATATCCTTCAGTGAGATGTTGGTGTATCGTTTTGTGCCGGAAGTTGACTGATTAAACACTAAATTCCGACACATTTGTTTGCGGGCTACATGCGCGATTTATAGATTCCTTAGTGCTCTTTACGTAGTGAACTAAAAACCCCACTCCGTCTAGTTCCGGTGTTTTAAAATGTGAGTTGTCACCTTTAATGCCTTTGCTTATGCAGTAAGGAGGTGTAACTAAAACAGTGACAGTGACTCCATCCGTCTGTTTCCCAATAATACATATTGGTTTCCGTATCTTTGTCTGCGTTACAACAGTACATGCGTGTGTGAGTGTGTGTATTGTTTTAATACAAGAGGTGGCCGTTCATTAGGCCAGGCCAGGTTGATATGCAGTGTCAGTACTGTAAATCTAGAAATTGTCGAGGAATTTTATTTTAGCGAACCAATGGTCATGCAATAATTCGCGATAATATATTTTCGCGCGTGTGCATTAACGCTAAAAACTTATGTTGTTTTATGCATATTTAAATCAGATTAGTATATTTAGCAAGGACTTTATTTTCGTAGGTAAGTGCTCTCCTGTAACTAAGCGAAAATAGAATTCTCGCGAATAAAACTGGATTTGCAGTACTTAAAACCCTTGCTACACACCTGATTTACCGTGTAGTCTCGGAGTGGCGTCATGCGTTTGAAGTGTAACCAAGAGGATGTTTGTTACATGTGCTCACCCCAATGACATATACAGCCGTGTCGCGTATTTCGGCGTTTCGGATAATTCTGCGCAAGTTGTGATGTCCATATACTTCCGTGTTACGAGACGCTATATAAATAATTTCAACAGACATTACATGTATTTCATACCACCATGAAGAGAAAAGGCCTCCCTACTGCAAAAATAAATGTCAGACTTCCTTGTTTGATTTCCACACGCTGTATCCGCTTTTCGAGCGCTTAGGCACGCCGAATTACCCGACAACACTATACATGAGCGGTTGGGATAATTCCGGCATTGACCTATATACCATATGCTCCTCTTTTTCTACGGTCTTCGGCTCCCGGAATGGGGGGGGGGGGGTCTTTCTTGTAGACTCCCTGTTTCAACGATAACAAAGTCCGAGAGAAGATATTTATATATAATTAATCCGAAACATATAGAAGAGCCCTAATGAGCCAAAAGACAAATGCGAAAGCGATTTACGTTATACGTAGATGTACATCCAGGCTCCCACGTCAGTTAATCCATTTTCAATTGAAAGATTGCTGTCCAATATTTTTGTAAAAAAAATGCTTTTTGACAAAATTCGATTTAAAATCAGCGTATCACAATGTATAAATAAATCACCATTTTCAAAAATACTTTGGATTTTCAAAGAACAGCAGTTACTTTTGTTTTACCGTAATGTCGTTTGGTATTTCATCATCATCTTACATTCTCACTAAATGTTTGTGACTACTTTTAGGTATTTAAGAATAATATATAAATACTGTACTTCATCTTGATGGCATTGTAATCATAGCTCATTTTAATTATTTTTGTTTCAATAGTACAAAATATGAAATCTTTTTTTTTAAATCTACTTGTTTTCTATCAACGAAAGAAAACCTGTTTTTGAATCGAGTTAAATTATTGAACTTGGCTTGGTTTAATTTGGACGTCGTTCAATTTCAGTCTTTCCGTACCAGTGAGGCTGATCAGAAATTATTCGAGGGTTATCTCTCTTTCATTAATTTGTTCATGAAAAATTATTTCTATGTTACCGATCATAGTAGCGCATCGCCACACTGCCATTGGCCGTCCCTGTCTTTCGAATGAAACAGTAAAAACCGAGGTCACCGTTGATGTTGGCACGTTAAAGAACCCTCCCTGCTCTACGGTCAGCAGTGCCGAGCATGATCAAAAATTTTCGCCCTTCACCAACACACGGTGATGTCTCCATATGAGTGAAATATTCTTAAGTGGGACGTTAAACAACCATATAACAACAACAACAACTCGTCATTGGAAACGTGACACAATTGACATGTCGCTATCATGTAGCTATTGAGACACGAAAAATCAGGGATAGAAAATAAGACAAAATGGCCATATGTTTCACGTCACGTTTCATC
>JACSZP010043184.1:0-19712 GCA_016161895.1 Pinna nobilis | reverse complement strand
AGTAATGGGTCACTAAGGGGTGACATAAGCTTGACTTGTACTGCAGTAATGAGTATGTGTAACCAAGTGGCAGACATAATTTTACTTGAACAAGATGTGTTTCTGAAAGAAACATTTACCTATAGTGCAGCAATGAAATAAAAGTGATGTTTATCAAAAATGAGTCGAAGTACTCCAAGGTCAAGGTCACTAGGTCAAAATTCCTACTAATAGTGCTCTTGTCACAAGGAAAACACATGTGAAATGTGGTACAGGCCAATAATTAGCCATTTAAAAGTTATGCCAAAGGAAATCTTTTGTTGACAAATAGACAAATGAACAGACCAGGAAGTATATGACACAAAATGGTTTGGTGCCGTCATGTCCAAGTGGTTAGTGTTCACCCTCTGATTGTGAGGTCGTTGGCTTAAATCTGCATTGCTCTTTGGTTAGTTGTCTCTGTCTTTAGGATGAGACCATAAAAACTGTTTTCCATTGTCACAGTACCAGTAAGTGTTGGCATGCTAAAGAACCCTCCCTGTTATTTGCAGCCATAAGTGCCCAGCATAGGCAAAATTTGTCACCCTTCACCGGTATATGTTGACATCTCCATATAAGTGAAAGATCCATGAGTGGGACGTAAACAACAATACAACCAACAAAATCCAATATGTTTGATTACAGGACATATAACTGTTGCTTATGTAAAATACAATGTTTCCATGGATCATTTTCATGCAAGCATAACAAGCATTGTTTACAATTGGATGAAATTGACACTTAGTAACACAACTCTCAATGTACATAAATGCCAACAGCTTAAATGATGTAACACTAAAGTGGCATGCAATTCTCAGACAGCGAGTCAATTCCTTTCTTTTTGGCAATGTACATGATGAAATAAATTCTCTGGGAAACAAGACCTAGTTCTGGTACTAGTATCATCAGTATCAAAGAGACTTAAAATTGTTTCAGAATGTAATGAGTGACAGGTTGAGCTAATTTATTCAAAGCAGTTAAAGGAGCAAAGATTTATGGGGAACATAATAGATCAGCCTTGCATTAGTGACAAATTGTGAAGCCCGCCAGACAAATTTGGGAGTGAACCATTAACCACAACTGAAAAAATATCAGTCTGCAATTAATGATGATCAAATGAAAAAACCAGTAAAAGCACTGACAACAAATCTAAAAATATGCCATGAAACTTTAACTTTCTTTTCGTAGAGGAAGAAAGGGAGAAAAGAAAGAGAAGAGATTTTTATTCCACATACAAAATGTTTTAGTCAACATTACAACAAGGGACTTAGGTTTTATTGTTTAATTAGCAGAAAAGGAAAACAAAAACAGCAATGCCCTCATCCATCCTTGGTTCCCCATCATATTGGTGTCGGAATATTGTGACCAAATTCCGGGAGACAGTAAAATCTCATCAACATTCATGATTAAGATATAACCAATGAAATTGGAGGAACCAAACTACATATTTCATCAGCAATAGCCGCAGCCAGGATTGTCCATTCCATATTCTATTCAAATGTCAATGAGAAAGAATATCGCTTGTTGATGTCTGAGAAATCACTGATGCAATTCAATTATAGTTTTAAGGCATTATCTATTACTAAATAAGTCATACTGCCTGTAACGTATCTGTGTAAATAAACTCAATCACACGATCAAGTATCTGAAGCATCGTTGTCAGTCATTATCCAACTGAGGGATTCTTTTTGTTAGGGCACCAATCAAAATGATTTGAATCTGGAATGACTTCAAATTTGGATGAATTAACCTAGCGTATTTAGCCACTAGCATAACCAAGGACGACCTTCGCAGAGACTAGAATACTTGACTTCCAGACCTAACAGGGAGTATTCTACTATGCAGCCACAATAAGCTCTCTCTCCCTGGGTTTGACTCATTACTGTGGAACTGCCAAAAGCATATATGATGAATTACAAAGATTAAAATTACATAGTCATTAAATAATTTCCCTTGGTACAGTGGTCGTTCCAGTTATGAAGTTTATCATATCCTATCTTTGCTATAACGTTACAAACTAGTTTTCTAGGACTGTAGTGGCACAGTGGTTAGCCTGTTTGCCTTCTAATTGTTGTGGTTGTGGGTTCAAATCGGTGAGGTTGTGGTTTGATTGCCCCTGTCCTTCATATGAGACAGTAAAAACTGAGGGCCTGTGCTATAGTAAAGGCTATTAGTGCCAAGCATGGGTCAAATTTGTTGCTTTATTTGTTCCAAATACGCCCTTTAATAAGCCCTTTTCCTTGGCTGTGGTTTCGCTAGATGGTAGATAGGGTCAATGGGAATCTCGTTTGTCCATTCATGCGCATCACTAATTAGATGACGAGACATTTGGCTACCTTAAGAGAGTCATAGTTACTCCCGCACACCGTTTACCCGCGCTTAATTGAATTTCCTGACTTTGATATTCAGAGCACTGGGCAGAAACAGCAAATTTGGATGCTTATTACCAGCATAGGATGAAGTCTCAATATAAGTGAAAGATTCTTGAGTGAAACATTAAACAACAATACAACCAACGACAAGCTAGTTTTCTTCATTTTTGGCCAGACAGACAAAGAGGAGAACTAAAACCAAATCACTTCTGGTCAATAACTTGATACGGACATAAAAAGAAAGAGAAGAAATAGATTGACCCATAAAACCCAAGACTTGTGGCTCACTTCTCCTAATACTTCTGATGGATCTTGATGTTCAGGGGGAATGAGACTCATAAAAAATGTAATATTCAACAGCCCCATCATAAAATGCTCCAGTAATTATTGTTTCTATATCAGCTTTCCGGAGCGCTTGAAAGCTTCGCTGCTGTCATTTCTTTTATTTAATTATTAAGCATACTTACAGTACATACAATATGGTTATTGAATTAAGCACTGCTGCAGGAAACAAGATATCTGTGTTAAGTCTTTCCATTTACAATACATATCCTTGACATTCATAAGACTATAGAAAAAAGTAGGTACTCCATGGACGATAATGAGAAACGAACCAAATCAATTCTCAAAATTCTTGTTGATAAGTGAGAAGGCAGAAGACTGAGCATGATCATATCGAGACCAAGAGTCCTGCACAACTCTATGGTACCACATGCAAATAAAGTAAACATTCAAAAGTCAATAATAAGGGAAGATCCTATATAAATTCTATACATTCTTGCTCCAGACTGAGAGGGTAGAAGCTTGAGAACAAATCCTGTTCTTGTTACCTTCTCTACACCACAAAAGGAGTGAAAATAAAAGGTGGTCTTCTTCAGTCAATAAAATTCTCTCTGATTTTTGTGGAGTCAGACAGTTGAGCCTGGATCACATACATATAAACTAAAGATCAATTATTCTGGAAACACTGAACAACTCTTCAATGACAAAAGGTGTGAACATGTAGCAATTACTCCAAATTCAGTAATGAGGAATGACCCCAAATAAATTCTCAAAGTTCTTGCTGAAGATTGAAAAAGCAGAAAATTGAGCAAAGTTAGAGATGGAAAAAGGCATTAAAAGATTTGAAAATGAAGTAAACTAAATAGGCAACAAAGAAGGAAAATCCTGATTCAATTGTCCATGCTCATCATCGTGCTCAAAACTCAGAGAGCAGAAAATTGAGCAACGAATTTTACCAAGATTTACTGTCCTGGACACATTAATTAACTGTTTGTTACCAAATGGTGTGAAAATGAAGAATTCTGATAGGCACTATATTCATTTCTCAAAATTCTCACTGAAAATTGAGCATTAATCACCTAAGAGATAAAATGTCTGAGAAAACACTTAAACATTCCATCAAGAGAATGCTAACGTCCACTGGACTGTCCGTTAGTACAGATAATTAAATTTGATTTTGATCGGTGAAAAAAAATCTGAATATCGGAAAATTTGTCCAGAGTGTCATTACCAGGAAATCTAATTTTGAGAGCCTATGGACAAGATCTAACAAGATAAATAACACTTGAGCACAAAAAACCACCTGCTAATATCCGCCTACGCCAATAGATTTTCCGTTTGGTAATTCAGAGAGAAACCAAAATTGGCTGATTATCATATAGGTTAGAAGGGATTTTTCTATATTTATTTCTCAACAAAGAACATCAAATACCTTACAAGAATACAAGAAGATTTCTGACCGGCATGTTGATAATGCAAATTAACAGTAAGAAGTATTTCAAGATTGAAAATTCTTTAATTGTGAAATCAAATTCAAATCTGAGTTTAAGTACTGAATATTTGTTAAAAAAAACTAGGCAATAGAGAAGCGGAAGCTTTTTAGTTGAAGATATCTACATGTACGGTTATTTATAGATGAGGCAAATGATTTTAAATGTTAGCTTAATTTACACATTTCTAAAAGTAGGCTATGAATCATGACCCACATTTGGATATTTCTGAGTGCATTTGAGTGACTCTGCCAAGGTTTGAACTTGTCCTGGAGAGAGGGCAGAGACTAAATGGTATAAAGAGTAATGCCCTAACCATTGGGCCCAAAGGCCCCTGTGATTGAAAGTAGAACATGTCAAAATTGCTCACTATTATTTGAGAACTAATCAATTTACTGTGCAACTAGATAATGTGTAATTGGAAAATATTTATTTTTGGGACAGGGGAATTCATGATGAAATCCACTGTGTCTTATGTGTTGCACATTTAACAAATATATGCTGGTGAAGGCTATAAATTTGGCCTGTGCTCAGCACTTATGTCCATTGAGTAGTAAGGGTTCTTAATGGTGCTGACACCCATCGTGACTCGAACTACAATTTTGACGGTCTTATCTGAGGGACAGGAATAGCCAATCAAGTCTGCAGCTCAGATCTATGCTAGGGCCTTTCTTCTAAGCAGTGAGGGGGTCTTTTTGGT
The DNA here is from genome assembly GCA_016161895.1 of Pinna nobilis. Taxonomy (NCBI): domain Eukaryota; kingdom Metazoa; phylum Mollusca; class Bivalvia; order Pterioida; family Pinnidae; genus Pinna; species Pinna nobilis. The sequence continues at coordinate 14,850 of JACSZP010043184.1, read as the reverse complement.
TGCCAAGCCAATCTTTGACTCAGAATTTCAATTCAGGCTGTCTCTTCTAAAATACACAGGCGTGCACACACGCACATTCAGTCATACCACTACTTGGACTTGAAGCAGCAACCAACCAGTCTAAATGTGAGTAATTAACTGTTATCCATTGGAGAAACTACAAATTTTATCACATCGACTAAACAACAGGCTCTTCGATAAGGTAATATTTCAAATCTAGCACAATCAACGGACTGCAAATCTCAAAATTAATTGGATAACTTGGGTCTTAGCATGACATATATATGTGCAATATGCACTGATATTCTAATTTGCAAATTACGTTCTCTAGGACACTGCTGAAGGCATCAATGTAAAGGTATAGCATCTAAAATTGGATGTAAGCGAGTGCAGATAGGTCCTAAGGCTACCGGTTACACAAGTACAATGCTGTCAGACAGTGACACATCTTATAGACGATACAGTGGCAGACACGGCTAAAATTATAGATCTGTACAGGAAAGTGATAGGCTACACTGACATTAATGCTGAGTGGAAATGGCTGGTTGGTTGTGTTGTTGTTTAAGCAACCCACTCAAAAATCTTTCATTTAAATGCAGATGTCATTGTATGCTGGTGAAGGGAAACAAATTTGACCTATGCCGGGCACATACAACCTCTGAAAAGTGAGGTTTCTTTTAACATGCCGACATCCACTATGTGACACAGGACCTTGGTTTCTTCCATCTCATCCAAAGGACAGGAAATGCCAGCTGCATGTGCAGTGTGGATTTGAACCCACAACTAGGTGATCAGAAGGCAAAATGCTAATATTAGAACCAAGATGATCCTCAGTGGGAATGAAAGAAATGTGGTCACATCACAAAAGAAATCTTGATTTGTACAAGTCATAGATGATGATAATGACACAGATGATGATGACTATGATGATGATGATGATGAAGAACCATAAAGTGAAATCCACATGGCAAAATTTATATAAAAACAGAGTTGTTTCCACTTCATTTATATAAAACCATGACACCAAAGGAATGTTTATAAATTTCATTATCCAAGTTTCAAAAAATTTGTTTTCAATATATTCATGCAAAAAAATATTTAAAGCAGATTTATTGCTACATACAGCATTATTTAGCAATATATACATGCCCAGAGCTGCAATTTACCCAGACCACTACATGTAGGCAGGTCATCTGAAGGAGCTTTACAACTTGTATAGATAATTACTTTAATCTATGACAAGAGGTGCCACATGACTTAATTGCCGCTGTGGTATTACCAACATTGTCATTTTTCTTTATTTACAGCCAAACGTAGAAGTGGCTAATACATGTACAAACATAAATCCCACTCCAGAGGAAAGTTTTTGTAATAATGTAAAACTTGTTTGTCCACTCATCTACTTCAGGTGGGGTGAATACTGTACAAATGACATATCAAGACAAAGCCAACAAGGTGATGTGCAAGGTCAACATAAACATAGGGCTACACGTACCATACGCTTATGTCAAAGGACCTACCACTTATAGCAAGTGTTTCTAAATTTTTCTCTCAATTTCAAGAGCACTTGCCTGTCCATATCTACAGTCTTAAGAAAACAAACAAAACACAAACTATATTCACAGTATGCTAAATGTATATTACTATTCAAATCTGAACAAAAAATACAAATTTCCACCGAGTTTTGCAACAATTACGGCACGAGATAAAACTAAGGAGCAGTATCTATATTTTGAATGATTTGGCTACAATGCAACTCTTATCATACATGATTAGATTTCTTTAAAATTTTGTATGTGCAAAACCCCCGAATTAACTTTATGAAAGTCTGAGGCTTTAAAAAAAAAAATCTTTCTTATTATGATCTTTACATGATTCCGAACAGATGTCAAATCGGGCAATGCCATACATAAATAGCTAGAAGTATGGTTTATTAAGAAACAAGAAATGGCTGTCTGAACCACCAGATATTTGCTGCACAAGTTTCCATTTAATAACACATTTTCAATGATGCAAAAAAGCATATGTTACATTCCTCTAAGATAGAATAATGAAAAACAAAATACAATGCACAGATGCTATGACTGGCAAATGATTAGAAAAAACACTTCTTTACAGTCAAGCCCTTGCTTATACAGATACATGTACCTGTACCAATAAATCGGTTTCTTCGTCTTCACAGTGTATCAAACAGACCAAAAACTAAATGCCTATGTATTTCCTGACGTTTTACTGGGGCATACAAAGTGTCCGTTTTATTGAGGCTTCTTTGCCATCAGAGGAGTTAGTGCAACAGAAGACAGCAAATGATGAATCTCTAAAGAGGTCAAATGTCAAGGTGAAAAGGTAAAAATGAAGGTACAGACTACAAAGGTACAGACTACAATGTCCCATCAATAGGAATATTTGATAGAATATTGTTGTTGTTGCGTTGTTGTTTAACATCCCACTCAAGAATATTTCACTCATATGGAGAGGTCACCGTGTGCTGGTGAAGTGCGGCAAATTGTGCCTGTACTCGGCTCTGCTGGCCGTAGAGCAGGGAGGGTTCTTTTACTGTGACAAGTGGACGTCAGTTTTTACTGTCTCATCTGAAAGACAGGGACGGCCAACCGCGGAGTGGCGCTGCAGGAACCTAACTCTGGACCCTTCCATTCGAAGTCGAACATGCTAACCACTCGGCCATGAAGGCCCCTGATAGAATATACATGCATGTATACACTCTAACTCATATTGAAAAATATCTAAACTTGCAGCATATGTAGGTGAGTATCAAATTCTTATACACTGCTTTTGTTCTTTCTTCAACAAGACACCTATTAAAGACCTAAAACTTGTGAAAAATGCTCATGAAAATAAAGAAATTTCAGCCAAAAGAAAAGAAATTTCAGCCAAAACAGGTGAACCTTTCTGTAGTATAAACTCAGAATACAGTGCAATGCAATGAAGTATTTTTAAAACCTCAAAATATTGAGCAATAAGAAAACAAAGTCAAGCTTCATGGCATCATTTATGAAAATTGTTGTTGCTGTATTATTGTTTTATATCCCATTCAAAAGAACCCTTCACTTATATTTAGACATGCCAGAATGCCAATGCAGGGCTACAAGTATTGCCAATGCGTGGCACATGCAACTGTTTAGCAGGGAGAGATTGTTGCATTTTTGTTTAACGTCCCACTCAAGAATATTTCACTCATATGGAGATATCACCGTGTGCCGGTGAAGGGCGACAAATTTTGCCTGTGCTCGGCANNCAACCGCGGAGTGGCGCTGTGGGAATCGAACCCTGGACCCTTCGGCTCGAAGTGGAACACGCTAACCACTCAGCCACGGAGGCCCCGAAGAGTTTGTTACTGCGCAGACACCTACTGTGACACAAGATCTCCGTTTCTACTAGCTTAAAGAAGTAACCCAAAAGTACACAACCCCAAGCTTCATGGCATCAATTATGAAAAGAAAATACATAGAATTTGTTCACATTTCAGATAATCTGATAACAGAAGAAGAAATATTGACTTCTGATGAGATATTGAAGCAATGTCTCTCGAGAATCGGACTGTGTTTAGGCTTAAAACCAAAACCCATCAGTGATGCCATTTACTGAATTCATAAGTGACATATCACCCACAGCAGGCTTTATTTGGCAGAGATATATTTCTAAGAAAAGTCATTACTGAATACTTACCATACCCAAAAGAATAACAAGCTTTTTGTGTCCTTAAAGTGAGAAGAGCTTTTTCAAGTTAGAAATGATGTAAAACAACACTCACTTTGACTTAGTTTCAAAGAGACTTATGAGGCACTTTCCATTTCTGATTTTGAATAATCAGGTCACTGAGGTCAGCATTATCATCATAAATCTAGATCTGAATAATTTTAAGAAAATCTCAATCTCATAATGGATATCTGACTAATGCAAGAGATGACTTTACAGCATGGCAGGTAATTGAAATGAATAAATCTGTACAAAACTATCAATCCTCTCCTATACCACCCATACAGGACTTCAAATTCAAGAATTATCACTGAAAACCTTAAGTTAAAGAAAAGGCTGCAAAGGGGTATTTCCATATATCTATGAATTTAGCATTGAAGATGAGAGAGTGAACAGACATATAGAGAAAGAACAAGAGACAGGCAGATATATAGAGACAAAGAAAAAGACAGAGACAGATAGAGATATAGAGACAAAGAAAAAGACAGAGACAGATAGAGAGATAGAGACAATGAAAAAGACAGAGGCAGACAGATAGAGAGATAGAAAAAGACAGAGCCAGGTAGAGATATAGAGACAAAGAGTCAGATATAAAGACAAAGGGACAGAGATATAGAGATAGACAGAGACATAGAGACAGACTGAGATATAGAGAAAGACAGAGACATAGAGAAAGACAGAGACACAGACAGACAGGGATATAGAAAAAGACAGAGGCAGACAGATAGAGATATAGAGACAAAGAAAAAGATGTAAAGACAAAGAGACAGAGATATAGAGAAAGACAGAGATATGGAGACAGAAAGACAGAGATTTAGAGAAAGACAGAAACATACAGACAGACAGAGATATAGAGAAATAAAGAGCAATATTGATTATGACAGCCAGTAGTTATTTACTGTGATCAGTTTTTCTTAGATCCATAGGTTTTAGTGCATACAAATACACTGCGATATGACACATGTAGTGTAATTTACATACCGGTAAACTAAGATATTTGTATTTTCATCAATCACTGTACTGTTTCTTGTTCCAAAACACTGACCCCTTTAACAGATTGTTTTTCAGAACCCATTGCCAAACTACTATTGTAAGGTCAAGGTTCAAGGTCAAAGTTACTAAGTGTCAAATGTCTTGGTACCAAAATGTAATACCAGTACTTTGTATGTTCTGTTCCGACTTGATTTAATGAGCGACGTGACTACTTAAAGCCCTTGCCACTCGTCCCTGTGAGGCAGAGAGAGAGATGACAGGTGTGTGTGTGTGTGTGTGTTTGTCCTTCTTGAGTGATCCTAGACTGATTAACCTCCATCTAGACATAGAGCAGGCAGAGAGGGGATTAGAACTTACCCCTGAAAATCTGGCACAACCGGGGATCGAACCAGGGACCCCAAAATTTGAAGTCCAACTTCAACCAACTGAGCTAAATCTCTCTGCGTACTTGATATGAAGAATGTGTGTATGAAATAGGAAAACACTATCCCTTGAACATGTACTGCAAGAGAAGTCTGCTTTCAGAACTTCTAAACTGGACAGACAAATGGACCGGTTAAATCCTATAGACCCCCAAAACTTTGGCTGGGAGCGGGGTGGGTGTTATAACAGGTAAGCAGGTTGTCTTGTACATGAGCTAGTCATTAAAATGTTGAAATGGCTGAAGGATCATTTAATCAACTAATATAATCAGAAACTTAAACCGATTAAATTATCAATTATAATCAAAATTGTAAGACGCAGTAGTTTATTGCTGGATTGTCATGAAATCATAAGTGGAATAAAGCTGTATTTTATATGACAGTTATGTCGTAAATTAGTGTGAAGCATGACTGGGCCATTGGTTGTAATGTTGTTTAATGTCGGACGTCCACTCAAGAATTTTTCACTTACATGGAGACGTCACCGTGTGCCAATGAAGGGCGACAAATTTTGCCAATGCTCAGCATTTTTAGCCGTAGAACAGCGAGGGCTGTTTCATGTACCAACATCTACTGTGACGCGGGACCTCAGATTTTACTGTCTCATCCGACAGACAAGGACAACCAACTGTGATGTTGCTTCGGTTCAAACCCCAGACCTCTCCATTCAAAGCTGCACATGCTAACCACTACGCCTGGGTGGCCCCTGATAGGGTTATTGGCCATGTAGTAATGTATCCAAGAGATTCTATATGCTTATGAATTCAAACTGATAAAAAGACATTTTCTTACATTCTGGTAAATGAAAACAATGTGACTTAAGTTTTGGAACTTAGCTCTTTATCTAAATGGTAATCAATAATCAAGACTCAAATTATATAATAATTGATTGATTATCGATCATACTTTTGGTATGATGAAGGTAAGTATGAAATATGAAAGCCCTATCCCTTATAGTATAAAAAAAAATTATTAACCAATAGATGGGCGGACAGTCCTACATATCTCCCTCCCAAAACTTTGTGGGGAGTATAATTATCTACCCCATAATTCATCTAAATAATGCTCCTTTTTATGGTGTTCAAATTTAGAGGAGCCAAATATTATGTAAAATATAAGATTTTCACTTTACAGAGTGTTTTTATTAGTTTTACTCCTTTACTGATTCAGCTGCTACAGATCTACTATCGTAAATCGGAATATATTTTTTCATTTCAAGGGGGGCCTTATTTAAAGGGAAAAGTATAAACTCACAGGCGATGGAGTCTTTAAAATTAGAGTGGAGCCTTGATTACAAGAAAATACAGTGGACATAATTATTCACGCAACACAGCAAATAACAAATTACCAGAAGAGTCACCTGTAGGGGTCAAGGTAACTACACGATTACGGTACATTGCGCAATATTTACGATGCATTTATCTGTTGTTGACATGTGTCTGTTCCTCCTTATTTACGTGGCACTGACAGCATATCGGTCTACACATGCAGTGAATACTATAAGTACACAATTATGTCCCCATTCTGTCATTTCCCGAGGAGTATATAATCCTATATTTACTTACATCACAAAATTATCCTACAAAAAAGCATTCTCTCAGCCTCCACGCACACATTTTTTAGTACAAAAAACGTCAGAATGAGAAAAAAGTAAGATGTGCTCCCTATGATAATGAGGACTTTTAAAATTTGAGTTCAGCGCTGGAATCAAAGTGTCAGGATGTGTAAGTGCTACCTTCTGTCAGATCAGAGGCTGAATGATTGCATTATCTATTATTCACAGGAGTCTCAGCAAGTACAGTTTTAAATGAACTGATCACTTTGGTTTTTCAAAGAGCATTCGTTACCCACAATGCACTTACCTTATATCAATTTCACGACTTAATTCCAACTTCCTTTGTTCTTTGATTCTCCGATAAATAATGACGGAATGAAATGGTCAAACAGCTCCTCTTGATCTTATTTCAGCTTCATGTAAATTCCTGCCAAAGAGAAAAACCGCATAACTTACAACAGGTAAAAACCACAGGTGGACAGTCTGCACCAACATGTGCTACACAAAACAGGTAATCCCGGTGGACATCTAGTTACCTGTAAAGATACTGATGTTCCTAATTACCATGTACCGTTACATATACTACTGTCAAATCTACATGTGAAATAAGCGGGAAGGGTACACAGAAACAAGTCGGAAATCCGAGTTTCATCATGGCCTAGCATTCCTGATCAATAGATGAAACAACAGCAGTCAGAGAAATTCAGCGGTCCTTCTATCATTGTCTCGTCACATTGAGTCAACAGAGACAGAGCAGACGACCAAGTATAGCTACCAGCTACAGCTAGGCTCAGCCACAAAAGTCATCAGGATATAATATCCGATCAAGATTATTCCATTTTATCATAGGTATTTTTGTTCCTAATGATATGCTATTTTCATGTGAAACTGAACCGATCAAAATTTGTGTCTGTGTAGAATATGATCCTAATACATATATTTACACAGATATGAATAAATAATGCTTGTAATGATTTGTTATGAGTTTTTCTTTTCATTTTTTGTATAAAGCTGCTGATTTGAATTTCATAACTATTTGGAATACAGGTATCCATTTCAAACACTTTCCTGGCAGTCTTTACTATAATATTTTTTTAACTAGGCACACCGGGTAATATTGACATAGGGTCTCTCCCACAGTAACCTGCTAGTGCCAGGTACAGTATTTAGATTAATTCTATGTGGTTGTATTTGCTGGGGTGATATACTGCTAAGAACTATAATACAGGGAAAATATACTGCTGTGTGCGATTACATCTCCAAACAAATTATACAGATGCGACAACAGAGGAGCTACACTATTTCAAGCTTTGTTTAGCAACCAATAATACACCAGTGATGAATGGATGAAAATAAAATCCATTTTGACAAATAACTGCTGGAGATATAGCTGCCACTTACACACATTTTGTTTAATTATCAGGAAACTGGCCCAGAAAATAACAACTAAATAAATATCCATTTAACTCTCCTGTACACAGGATGAATCCCACACTACTTAGTCATGATTGAAAGCAGTGAAACTTCATTTCTAATTCTTTCCGCCTGTCGACAATATTATAGCTAACGCACAGACAATACTGAATGATCTACAGCTTCATTACAATCATCAATATTCAGTTTCACTTTTATTTGTTCTACGGAAGCTAGCAACAAAAGGTCTTTGATATGACACGGCTGGCTTAAAAATGGTCAGATTTGTGAAGTGGTCTCTTTAGCGGTATACCTGGTATATTTATACAATATTTCAAAGAAATTGCTGATCATTTTAGTATTGATTTGAGATGAGTAGTTACTCGAAAACTCTATGGTCTAGAATAGGGTGATAACATTTCAGATGGACACAGCAATGTGTTTGATAACTTTGACAACTTATATCTGATTAGCATGACGACTTCACATCAAATAAATACAATAATACACATCATGCAAACAAGACAACTTCACATTTGATTAGTGACAACTTTACATCTGATAAGTGACAACTTCACATCTGATGAGTTTGACAATTGTACATGGTTAGTGACAACATCACATCTGATAATTGACAACAATCTGATTAGAGACACTTTTATATCTGATTAGTGACAACTTCACATCTGTTAATGTATGACTTGACAACTCATAAGTGACAACATAACATCTGTTAAATGATAACTTCTCATTTAATAGTTCGACAACATCACATGGTAGTGACATCATCACATATGTAAATAGACAAATTCCCATTTGATCAGTTTGACAACTTCACATGGTTATTAACTAACTTTTAGTGCTTCATTTTGGTAAGGATTGACAACATCACATCTGATAAGTGACATCACATCTGTTTAATGACAAAATCACATCTGATAAGTGACAACATCACTTCTGATAAGTGACAACATCACTTCTGATAAGTGACAACATCATATCTGTTAAGTGACAACATCATATCTATAAAGCGACAACATCACAACTGTAAAGTGACAACATCACATCTGATAAGTGACAACATCACATCTGTTAAGTGACAACATCATATCTATAAAGTGACAACATCACATCTATAAAGTGACTACATCACATCTGGTAAGTGACAACATCACATCTGTTAAGTGACATCATATCTATAAAGTGACTACATCACATCTGATAAGTGACAACATCACATCTGTTAAGTGATGTCATATCTATAAAGTGACTACATCACATCTGATAAGTGACAACATTACATCTGTTAAGTGACAACATCACATCTATAAAGTGACTACATCACATCTGATAAGTGACAACTCCACATCTGATAAGTGACAGCATCACATCTGATAAGTGACAGCATCACATCTGATAAGTGACAATATCACATCTGATTAGTGACAACATCACTTCTGATAAGTGACAACATCACATCTGTTAAGTGACAGCATCATATCTATAAAGTGACAACATCACATCTGATAAGTGACAGCATCCAACTGATAAGTGACATCACATCTGATAAGTGACATCACATCTGTTAAGTGACAACATCACATCTGTTAAGTGACAGCATTATATCTATAAAGTGACAACATCACATCTATAAATTGACTACATCACATCTGATAAGTGACTACATCACATCTGTAAAGTGGCAATATCACATCTGATTAGTGACAACATCACATCTGATAAGTGACAACATCACATCTGTTAAGTGACAACATCACATCTATAAAGTGACATCATCACATCTATAAAGTGACATCACATCTGTAAAGTGACAATATCATATCTGGTGAGTGCCAACATCACATCTGTTAAGTGACAACATCATATCTATAAAGTGACAACATCACATCTATAAAGTGACTACATCACATCTGATAAGTGACAACATCACATCTGTTAAGTGACAACATCATATCTATAAAGTGACTACATCACATCTGATAAGTGACAACGTCACATCTGTTAAGTGACAACGTCATATCTATAAAGTGACAACATCACATTTATAAAGTGACTACATCACATCTGATAAGTGACAACATCACATCTGTTAAGTGACAACATCACATCTATAAAGTGACTACATCACATCTGATAAGTGACAACACATCTTTAAAGTGACAACTCCACATCTGATAAGTGACAGCATCACATCTGATAAGTGACAGCATCATATCTGATAAGTGACAACATCACATCTGATAAGTGACATCACATCTTTAAAGTGACAACTCCACATCTGATAAGTGACAGCATCACATCTGATAAGTGACAGCATCATATCTGATAAGTGACATCACATCTGATAAGTGACATCACATGTTTAAAGTGACATCTCCACATCTGATAAGTGACAGCATCACATCTGATAAGTGACAGCATCACATCTGATAAGTGACAGCATCACATCTGATAAGTGACATCACATGTTTAAAGTGACATCACATGTTTAAAGTGACAACTCCACATCTGATAAGTGACATCACATCTGATAAGTGACAGCATCACATGCTTAAAGTGACAACTCCACATCTGATAAGTGACAGTATCACATCTGATAAGTGACAACATCACATCTGATAAGTGACATCACATCTGATAATTCTACACATTTGAAATAAATAGGGAAGGTTAAAGTTTTACAACAACAAAAAACCCCTCTAAAAACAGGATGGATTGCACAGTAATATCTCAAGTTCAAGGTCACAAGATCAAAAGTGATGATACATGTGCCTCATGAGAGCTGCAATCATTAAGAGTCTATACCCTAATGGTTAAAAAGATAAAGTCCAAGTTAAAGGTTAGAAAAATATATTAAAGGCCACGGTCAAGGTCACCAACACACAAGCCATGGTATAACATAAAAACTTTTGTCACTAACAACCTTAAAGTTAAGTATTGTTTAAATCTCTCTTTGTTGCTGAGATTTTGCTTCTATAAAAAAAAAAACCAAAAAAAAAAAAACCAAACTTTAACCAAAATGTCATCATCACTAATTCATAAACAATCCCTTTGCAACTGGGATAATAAAACTAGGTCAACATCAAGGTCAAATGAGAAAACCCTATCTCTAACCAATCAAATGGTTCAGATTTTGAAGACAAACACACAAACATATAAACAGTATGATAGAGAGACAGACCAAACACTTTGTGTTGTTATTGACTGTCCCACTGAGGGATATTTCACCTGTATGGAGACATCAACAAAAGCCAGTGAAGGGCTTAAAATTTTGGTCAGTTGTCACCACTTATATAGCCACTGTGTAGTGAGTAGTCCACAACCCTTTCCACCCCAAGTATCAAAATGTCATGTTCTGTTCTATTGTCTTAGACCAGTCCATTCAGGTCTGTGGTGTTGAAAAGGTGAAAGTGCTGATATCTACTTTGACAAATATTTGTGTCACATTTTACTGTACAAGCTGCCTCTGTTGAAATTCAAATCCTAACTTTCTGGTCTTAAGACAACCACACTACCAAGACGTTTAATGAAAAATTCATCATATTAGAGAAAGACGGCATAAAAATATATGTAGTATTGATATTCATAGTGCATGTAACCATAATTCAGCGATCATTTCAGCATTTAATTGCTCGGTTAAACGGAAAGTATATCAAATAGCAATTTTTCTTCTTCATAGTGTTCTAAACTGAAAATATTCCAAGTTCTGACGTATTTGACATGAATTCTTAAGTATCTATTGCTGCACTGCACATGTAGGATCCAAAACAGATTAATCGATGTATAATATGCATCACGGACTTGCCAATGTTCATATTTGTTAAATTACGCAAAGGCATTGTAGACAGTCAATTTACCAACAGTTAATAGGGAACAATAATCAAATTACCGATTCATTCTTTTGAGAGGTTTCTAAATATAGTTTCGTATAACAAATTCATTTAAGTTGCTTTTCTCATCAGCCATCGTGGCATATCGAGTGAAGCGATCTTTAAAGAGTGTAGATATATATGTAATTACAGGATCCTCGAATTCTATGCAAGGACCTCCAACAAAGAATATTACATGCTGGTACAAATAACCACACAAACAATTAAGTTCTCCAAATGCTTTCTCCTAACCAAACAACATACTGCTTTCCTGAACACGTATTTTCCCTCAATGCCCCAATGACAACTATAATTAACAAGGCATATTGGTAACAATATTTCTGTTGATTCTGCAATATAAATGATCTCTATTGTTTAAAACAGTCTGTTTCAAAGCTTTCAACGTATCTTTTGTATTTAAATAAACTAACAATATAGGTAACCACACTTACTTTTGGAAATGACATGCGTAATTCATTACGCATAGATGTAGTTCCTTGTAGCAAGTTTCCGACAGCGGTGAAAATGTTCTCGATAAAAGATCCTGCGACTTAGAAATTAATAAAACAATTCCTTCTCCTCAATAACAAAGAGGGGATGAATAGTTCATTACCATTACAAGATAACTCCCGGTAAGTCCGAAAACTCTTATTATATGCATACACCCAAAACTGGCTCAATTATACACAGATAAAGTGGTATCACATATGTATTGATAATTCAATCAATATGCTTATTGATTCCCCGTCTCTACCGTTTATCATATGTATGTAAATGAAGGAGGCTCCTTTGATTAATTATTACTGGAAGTCTAGTCAATTACGGGAGGTCCGATTTCAATTAACTTCAGTTTTACTGAGCCAAGTGTTAATTACACTATGTTTGTCTAGAGACAACTGGGTGCATATCTACTGCTTTAAAATGTTCCAAGTTTCATTTAAAAAAAAATACTTGTATAGAGTACTGCTTTCTTATCAAAGTCAAATTTTATAATAAATTTTCAGATGTTAAATACTTTTAGTTATGGTCCCTCTGGTGTTTATAGCTTGTTCTTTTCATTACAGTGGAACCTGTCTTGAAAGACAACTGTCATGAGAGACCACCTGTCTTGAGAGACCATATTTCCCTGGGTGTAGAGCTGGGTTGGGCACCATAAAACTTAAAAATTTACTCAATTCTGAACTTCAGCTTTTCAGCCAATCAAAAATTTAGTATTTGCCAGAGTTGAGAAAATATTCCGTTTTAAGTAAATTCTTAAATTTTATGGTGCCCATAAGTTAAGTTTAAGTAAATTCTCAAGTTTTATGGTGCCAAGCCCTGGTCTCTCAAGACAGATTCCACTGTACAATAGCGTTATGGATGGAAGGATAGACAAACTGAGAAATCATTATAGGGTTCCTGACAAATTAGAGGAATCCTAGTATTTTAAGCTTTAGCAATGTATAAATTTCTATAAATACAATTTGACTTATTTGTGGATTACAAGGTCGCTATGACAACAGCAAAATAGATTCACAAAAATAACATTCATAGTTTTTTTTTCCCTTTGTTCTAATTAAAATACAACTACAAAAATGTACTAATGACACATTTCCTTTGAAAATGTTGTTAATTCTGTGAGTTCAAAGATTGATTAACTTTGATACAAGCCTATAAAACCATCATCATGACCATGGTTTCAATAGTGGTCTATTTTTTGGTACATCAGTAGCCTACAGTCTAAGCTGTATTCACCTGTACAAATAAATGAACCATTATCTACCAGAGCCTTCAAACAATGTACCCAATTTTCCCTGTAGCAGCTTTAACGACATTATATAACAAGGTACGGTTACACTTACAGGAATACAATGAGAATGACACGTTTGATGACTTCATTAAAGTCTGCATTACAGTTCATGACAAATAACAGTAACGAATCAATGTAACACATTTCTGGTCCGAGAACAGAATTATTCTGAAAAAAAATCGATGTGTTTACATACTAATACTTCACCAAACAATGCCAGTTTTAGCTTACACAATTCTACAAACACATATAATGACGATCTCTGAAAAACCAATGTTTGACACATCTAGTTAAGTGTCTATTGTTTCACTACCATACAGCGATCAATCTAACTGAGAGTAGTTCTGTGAGTAACTTGCTTGATCTTGATGACTGAGCTCTGTAAATCATTTGTTTTTCTTGCATCCATTCATGGGTAAAATTGATGGAGCCACTCTAAAGATTATTGTACACCTACAGTAACTACATTCCAACCTGTTAAAGAAGACCGTTCAAGGGAAGGAGCTAAAAGGGCCATGTATAACAGGTGGTCTCTCAATCTAGGTGATTTATAAAGTAAAAGGTTATTTTGGATATCATACATTTAGGTCACATAAGACATGTAGTCCTTCTTTTTAGTGGGTCCCTAAGGCAGGTAAGACAGACTGTAGTCTAAAGTAAATATGAAAAATACACAACATAACACCTTTATCGGGTTATTTGGCTTTGTCTTACCTTAAAATAACCAATTACCTTTAAGGACATGACTTCATCACTTTATGCTGAGAAGAAAACTGTAATGCTATCAACTTGTTGTTAAGCGCCTCACTCCAGTATCTTTCACTTGCATGGAGACATCAATGAATATCAATGAAGTGGCGACATTATTGAACGTCAATGAAGGAATTAACACTCTGGCATATGCCTAATACATTTGGCCATATTGAACTGAGGTATCATTAACATTGCATGATACTAGAACCTACTGTTATATGGGACATCCCCTTTACTGTCCCATTTGATGGACAGGAAAAAGAAACAACCAGAAACTAGAATTGTCCTAACGGGACTTATACCCCCCGTGGCAGCATT
>JACSZP010043175.1:0-11099 GCA_016161895.1 Pinna nobilis | reverse complement strand
ACGTCGGCCGTGGGTCCTATATCTTGATTAGTGGACTGTAAGTGTTAACCACATTCAGCGTGTGAAGAATGGCCTAGAATTGGTATGAAACACAGGCAGCGTACGAATCAAGGATAGGTTGTACAATGAAAGGAGACAATTAACATGTTTGGAAGGGCGTCAGTGGTCCACGAATAATTGCATATGGTAGTCTAGTCGAAATATTATATTTAGCTTAAGATACCTCTCTCTCTCTCTCTCTCTCTCTCTCTCTCTCTCTCTCTCTGATCGATTTCAACTCCACGATCATTTGTGTATACGTTAGGTATACCTTATCCCAGAGAAGTCAATGATGAGTTTTATCCCTGAAAATATTTGTTTTCCATTAGCAGAGAGTAGTGAATTATTCATGGATACCAGAGTAACTGTCAAACAGATGGTTGATGAAAATAAATTATATCGACTGGGTCGTATAAATATCCGTACTGGCAAATAATGATGCATAACATCGGAGAACGGGAATACTCTAGTTGGGTTCTGGGTTGGTTAAAATGTTAAATTTGGTGTCGTTTTTATGAATTTTCCCAATTTGATTGGAAATTAAGCGCAGAAGAGAAACCAATTAAACGCATTAAATTACATGAAATATCCTGGCTCTTTCAAACATAGACAAAATTTGTTTGACCGGTATGGAAGAAATGGGCAGACCGTTCATCCACAAAACTTTAACCAAATGCATTACGGTTCTTGCAAAGGCTACGCACTTGGATTTAAGATACCGTATCTATAATCTCGTCACTCCTTATAAGACGATAATGCAGTTTCAATACTTGTATACCTTGACATTGACCTTAATCTACGTTCATTAACCTTTGAATTATTTTTAAACAACAAAGTTTAGGACCTTGATATTTCTTTTATATGTATTTCTTTCAATTTGACTTTTAATTCTGTTCAAAAGTTTTGACAATGTAACATTCAAATTGATGTTTTGCATTGTGTGAAATGTGTCCTTTTGTGGTCTAAAAAAGCATCTGTTTGGAATTCTATTAATTAAAATGTAAAAGAAAAGACCATTTTTTCGATTCGTCTTTACCAGTTTTAAGTGATACATTACTGAACAGAATATTTTGAAGAATTAAAATACTGGCATCTGATTTAACTTAAAATTTGAGCTATTTCCTTACTTCCACTAAAAAAACCATTATGCATGTTTTTTAGTACAAGGACTGGTTCTTTTACATTTATTCTCCATCTACCCAACTATTCCCGTACAGAATAAGGAACTGTTGCTCACCAAATTTTCCTGAAAAACAAAAAATGGGTGACATGCGTTCCTGTTCGCCTGCATAGATTTGAATATTTTGCAAGGGTGGTACTCGAAGAATTCATTATAATTTGAGCTCAGTCTCAAATTTCTGATAGTAAGTATCATTATCACTACTGACACAAAGCCAGCTTATTTCTGAGTATTTAAATTTTTTAAGCAGTGATTATTGGTTTACTCATAATTCTATTTTGTACAAAATTACTTTTGGGCAGGTCAGGAATCCGAGGAAGAGTGGTAGTCTTGCGACTGGGGATCGGGGATGGGATGCATGGGTAGGTGGGTTTGGTGAGTTTCGACAATTTAAGTTTCCAGTCCTTCGGGAGAGTTGATACTGGATCACGTCGAATTGGCAGGGACTGATAATCAAATCAAACGAGACGCGAAGCGCCCCTTTGTTCAATGACGTATGCTACACACTCGTTCATTGTTCACGGCCAATTTCGGTATTGTTGTCATTGTAAAACTAGGCCTGGTTTGTTTACTACGTCATCAGTTTCAGAGAGGATGATATGGATTTAGAAAACCAGAATGTGGTGATCCGGAAAGTCATTTCACACTCTGTGAAACCAACGGTATCAAACCAAGAATATTGATTGGTGCATAATAAAACCAATGAACTAGCGTCTATGATATATTTATCATATATCTGACAAACCATTCGTTGCAGGTAATATCTACTGCTTCGCGTAGGTAAAATGATGAGGGCTGCGTCCGCTTCATGTCGATGCAAGAGAAATGATATAATAAATTAGTCCTGTACATTGATGAACAAATCAGACCATATATCTTGAGGGCAAGTAGTAATCCCCTTGACCTTATCAAATATTTTCGTGGATAATTGTTTCAACTCCTAAACAGGTTGTGTAAAAGTGTCCCAGAAGTAATTCATCAAACGGACAACGAACTATGTAGAGTGTGAGCCAAGTCTTCGGGATATATTTCACAATACAATTCTTAATGAGGTCTCTGGAAGGCTTCACCACACACATATAACTACCCCAGCAGGCATAGTCAGTTGTGAATAAATGACAAATTAATTCCATGGCCTTGGATTATAACCGATGAAATTGAGCCGTAGTGAGCTGAAGAAACACAGTAACGCGTTGTTGCTGTTGTTGTATCGTTTTTAATATCCTAATCAAAATTGCCCACTTATATAATGGAGACGTCATATTATACAGATGAAGGGGATTCAACGTCCGCCGTTCGCTCGGCAGATAGGATCAGCAAACAGTGAGACAAACGTGCTGATACAGTGGATGATTATTTGTTGTTTAATGTCCCGCTCAAGAATTATGCACTTATATGGCGACGCCACTGTATGCCGATGGGCTATAAATGTGACCCGTGCTCGGCACTCATGACTATTGAGCAGTGACGACTCTTAACCGTGCCCACCCCTACCGTGAAAAGGGATCTCGGCTTTGACCGTCTCATCCGAAGGATATGAAACGTCAATACGCATTGCAGATATGAAACTACTCTAACTATTAAGCCAATACCCCCCCCCCCCCCCCCCCCCCCCCCCCCCCGTCATGTTGATACTTAAAGTGACACGATATTTCGGTTTAGCCCTTCTTATGTCAAGGTTTTGAGAAGCCATCAGCTTCCACAAGGGCTCAAACACATGCTCCCCTAGTCTGTAAAGAGTACTGAATCACATGCCCATGTCGGCTGTCCAGTACGAAGAATGGAAATGACTTTCTATAAAGCTTCTCTCGATTTCAAGCAATTTTAGATTGTCATTGATAATACAATATGCACTCAAAAATTACTCTACTGAATTCATTCTCAATATTTCCATTCCTGAATTATTCTAAATTGGCATCTTTATGTTTGAATTCTGCTGGTTTAAAGCAATAGCAAATCATTTTAGTCAGTTACATAATGATAAAAATTAAGCTGAAAATTCTTCACGAAAATTGATCTGATTACGCAGTCTTTCTGAAAGTACAAAGTTTCGAGCGTTTGAAAACTCCGGACAAAAAGTAAAAAAAATACTGTAAAAACTCTCTAGATTACTCTATCCAGATTATCTTCCATCAATACTTTTATAAATGATGATAAGCCAATGGGTCTTCATTTTCCTATCATGTTTGGCAGATCAAATCGATTGCGATTTTTCGTGACTACTATGAAGGAAGTAATCTGATGTCAGGCTAATCATGATCAATTAATAACAAAAAATGATGTATTATGAATATAAATCATCACATACAAAATTAATTAGCAACATGACTAACATTTTATCTTTTTTTCCAGTAGTAAATACAAAGCCATATCGATCTTATTTGGGTTATTTCATTAGGTTTCAAAACACATTTTTTAAAATAAAAACTAAGGGTATTATCAACCAAAAGTCTTGCGATCTTAATCACCCGTTATTATAACTGAATTGTTTTTTAATTCAAAATGTTTTGTTCATTTTAAAATGAAATTGACAGATCGTGATGCGAAGAACAACCCTTTAAAGAACTTTCATTGTTGAATGACGAACACAGATTGAACACTGGCCGAATTTGTTGCCTTTCACCGACATTGGTTACCCCTTAATACACGTAAACATTTGAGATGGTCAATTTTCTAGATTACAACGTACCAACCAATACGGGAGTTTTGAGTTTGTAGCTCTTCTGCTCTTAGAGGCGTATTTGGACATTGCATAAAGAAGAAGGTGGGACTGTTTCCCAAAGAAAGCAAAGGTTAATTTATTAACACAGACGTATAGCATATATTTCAGGGTGGAAAAGAATAAAATTCGACCTCTGCTAGGTGTAGATACAAGGAGAAATTATTGTGATTACGCTTAAATGAGGTATATCCTAATAACAATACTGATATACAGTTATACGCCTTCTTATCTAACCCTGTACACTTCACCAGCTAATCGCGTCGTCACGCTAAAGAGGGGAGTATCCCAAAACCGACGTATTGTTATGGAATTCGATTGACAAGACATACATATAAATCAGATTGTGACTAAATCACGTTAAGATCACAATTTGTATAATATTGAATATGTTCACTTAGGAGTGTTTTTCTGTCCTTCGTAACTAAGGATTCTCGTGATTGGGTTTTTATGAATTTCGTGTGAGATACTAAGAATTATGATGATTAGATTTTTTTTACACATTTTGGACAGGGAAATCCAAAAAGAAGTTATGAATCTTTTGTAAACTGTAGACTAAATCTATATTTTTTTTCATTTTTTGATACAGTTTGTATAAAACCGTCATTCATAACATATTCCGTCTACATTTTCAACATTACGTCACATCTATATTGTGACGTCATAAGCCAAAGAAGAAATTTTTCATGAATAAATGATAAACAACCATTCTGTTGCGCTCTCTGATAGACAGTGCCTATATTCACTATAAACAGTGAGGGAGGGGATGTGAGAAAAGTGATCAAAACACCATGTTCTGGGATTTCTTTGTCTCTCCCGGAACATGTTGTTAGATCCTATTAGTATTTTTATGAGACAATAAGGATTTTTATGATTGGGTTTTTCTGTCTTTCGTATGAGACACTAAGATTTCTAAGATTATCATGATTGGGTTTTAATATATTTCGTGTGAGGCACTTAGGATTCGTTTGTAACGTGAGATGCCCTTAACCATAAAACGGTGAATCAGAATAAAATCCAGAGGGAATTCAAAATTGAACAATCCACAACAGACAACACCACGGCTAAAGCAAAAAGAGACATCACTACAAACAGTAAGCTACACAACATTGAAAACTAAAACAGAGTAACGAGAACACTTCTTAAAAAACTGGGGTTGAGTTTAAATTCCCTTAGCAAAACTCTGGTCCTTTTCCGTAGCTTAGATAAGCAGAATACAGCTTAGATATTGTTCGAGTACCGTGAGAATGACTTAGCTTTAAACAGCAAACATATCAGCAGTCGATCAATGGAAAA
This sequence comes from Pinna nobilis, assembly GCA_016161895.1. Lineage (NCBI taxonomy): Eukaryota > Metazoa > Mollusca > Bivalvia > Pterioida > Pinnidae > Pinna > Pinna nobilis. The sequence goes on along the minus strand of JACSZP010043175.1, from coordinate 5,865 downwards.
TGTCTACGGTACATCGGCATATAGAAGGGAAATAATTCCCTCTTGTAACATACTCATACTAAGAACAAAGCCGTAGCAATGTTATATAATGCTGCAACATATTTGGATGCATAAACCGAGTTTGTTTTTACTTGCTTTTATCACTGTTGATATTGATTAACATGATAATAAAGGAAGGTTGAAGGGGCTTTCAAAATTGAACTACGCCACGGCCAAATAGGAGATAAAACTTCAAAACAGTAACCAACACAACAACACTTAAACTAAAGATAAAGTAACACGTGCCTCACTAAAACACGAGGGCGGGTTGAGGTGCTCCGGAAAGGTGCTCCATATGCGGCATCCTCTGTGTAACCTATGTTTCGAATTATGTATGTTATTGCTCCAGTATTGCTAACATCTCGCTTGAAAATCGTTCACTCTACTACCTTATGGTGACCACCGAATAACAATACACCTTACACAACTGCCTCAGTTTGAGGGTGTGGGAAAACACTCGAGTAAAAGCACGTCAATGAAAGCCAAAAAGTAAACTCGACTTTCAGCCAACGCCGACTTTCACCGTAGATCTGTAGATACCATTTCAATTTTCTAAATTTTTCTTTCAATGTAAGGTAAACCAAAGAAACAAATCTCACAGCAGCGACGTACTGCTGCAGATGTTTCATTTTAATGGTCTTTCCTTTTAACATCTGATCGGACAGGTATTCGCAAAAACCTTGGACCGTGGGATCCTTAGGATGCAACGCCTTTCATGTTTTGCTACGGCGTCCAGCTTACAAAAATACAAACACTATTTAGACCAAAATAAGGAAAATAAATGGATGTTTTAAATACTACTGGAGTGGATGAAAGGTTACACATCTTAGTAAATCGACAACATCGTAGGTTGAATAAGTCCATATTTTCACATGTAACGCCGTTAGTGTAGGCTTGCATTTATCACACAGATTACGTCAATGTATTAGCAGCTAGCTTCAACTTGTCAAGTGAGATTATACTTTTTATAACATGTGTTCGTCATTGATAGAATTGCCTACTTGCCACTGATGTTTTTCTTAGCTGACTAGGATTACATTCAATGCTAATCTCACCATACTCTTATGCAAAATAACAGCAAAACTCTTTTATACACTTCATTCAATAGTTTTGTCCACAATGGCGCTAAATACCAATAAATCTCGGATTCAGGTTTCCGGAAAGCGTGTTTCATTCATTCAGATATGGGCATTTAACACCATCATGTGAAAACATCACTTACATACTTGCATTGCTGTCATTTTCGACAGTCTGTGATAAGCTTTGTGGAGGATTTTGGAATATTACACACGAGTATGATCTTGGTATTTTTCTTTACCTATTTTTAGTCTGAAATAGATTTATTTATTTAACAGAGAAACCTTAAGCTTTTAGTTGTAGCATATGCGACAATAAAAACGAATGTCGGCAATGTGAAAGGTTCTGGAATTAAAAGTAAGCTCGAGGTAAACCGATCAATAAGTGTTATATACTTGTTTATTTATGTCAATGTGAAAGGAGAATGGTCGGGATCATTGAAGGAAATTTTATACGGTTGGCTGCAATTAGTAAGAATCTGGGAGCGAATACTGGAGAAAGTAGTGCATGTGCAATATGTTTAAATCTACAATTAGCAAATGCATATCGAGTCCAAACACCAAATGCTGAAAGGTTAGAGAGAGTGTGCCCACCTATCGTTGACTTACGGAAACCTGATGCTTAAAGGTTTTGGTATTTTACAATTCTGACCATTTATGACATTATGCATTGTTGTTTGCCTTTACTGATTAAAAGTCATAGAGGGACTCTTGAATAAGACGCACATTTAAGATGCGTGACAAATGTGTACTTGCAAGAAATATATGTATATAATTTTGGTCAACTTGTGCAGGTGCTGAACAATCACCAATCGGTTTCTATTTAAACGGAAAATGAATGCATTCTCTTGTGCAAGACCTTTTCTCGTCTTTTGTTAGTTAAAATGTTTGATATTAGGTAATAGAGAGTATCTAAAATGGGATATAGGTCAATATATATAGGCACTCATAAGATATGTGCAATGTGTTCTGTATATAGTCAATGAGAGAGAGAGAGAGAGAGAGAGAGAGAGAGAGAGAGAGAGATGATCCACTGACCTTAACAAAGCAAAATTATAGAATACACCCATTTGATTTCTTTCAATCGTTTTGGTTAAGTTTTAAGTCTAGAAATTTGCAATTTACTTTAAACATCTGGAGTCGATACCTGCACTTCAACATTTATATACTGTATCATCCCAGTAGGCTATAAGAGTGGCATTGCAGACAAAAAGCTCTGCAGACTTAATACATAGTGCTTAGTACACAGAACATAAATTTTGGATCATTGATAGTAAACTTCAAATGTTGTTACAAGGGACAATGTGGCAGCAAGAAAGCATGCAACAACGAAGTTGTCATTTTTATAATAGATAAATTTTAATATAAATATATTTGCCACTTACCTGCTTTTTCCGGAGCCACCATCTTAAATATTGTCACAGAAGTCCAGATAATAAACAATAAACAATGCAAAATAAAAATTTCTAAGAGCACCTAATTCAAAGAATATTCACATATTTATAATGCATAAAAGCCATTGTCATACAAAGTTTCGCACACGCGATGGTACAGCGTGAGATTTTCCTCGGTCGTCTGAAACTTACGGATGAATAACTATCTATATGCACAATCCAACGATTCCTATCGTACAGAACTATCGTTTGCGAGTGCCTCGAAACCCCAGGTGATTGTCAACAAATTCTGTGTTAATTATAGATACGGCCATTATAAGTAGTGAAAAGCCGATAGATGTATCGCTGTGAATATAATAGCCCTGAGTGGCTGATGCATTTGTTGAAGGCATAATGTACATCAATTGAAAAACAATCAGTTTTGAACACAAAATGTCAAGGATTCATTCGACGTAATTTGACTAGTGAGTATGGATTTTGCGTGAATTACCTGGGAATGTGTAGTAGAAATGTAGGAAGGGAGAAGAAAAGATTAAGCGTGTTTGACCGTTGGTTACTCGATATACCGGTGTATCTCAAATAATAATTCGACGCTTTTGTCAATGTAAATGTAGGTAGGTAGGTAGTTTGTTTTTTTCGTCTGTCTATCTGTCTGCAGGAAGGTAGGTAGGTAGCTGGATTTACGTCTGTCTGCCTGTCGGTAGGTAGATAGGTAGGTAGGTAGGTAGGTAATATGTAGGTATCTATCTATCCATTTGTCGATCAATCGATAAGAAATTATCAATTTATCGATTGATCTATCTATCTATCTATCTATCTATCTGTCTGTCTCTCTATCTGTCTGTCTCTCCATCTGTTTGTTTCTGTCTGGTTGTCTATCTATCTATCTGTTCGTCTGTCTATCTATCTGTCAATCTAACCTTCTAATGCTGTATCTTTCCTAGGCCAGCTTCATTATTCACAATCAGTAGATAACTCGTTCTAAATTATGATGGATGTCACACAGGCTAAGAAGATATCGACTGTGTAAATACTCTCAGCGTAGCCATGAATATAATATGCTCAGCCGGTAAGCTAGCGTACAGTAAAGCTAGGTCAATGGTAGACTAAACTCATTTTCCATTCCGATCAGCTAGCTAAGCTTCTTTACTAGGACCAAAAACCATTTATCAAACTCTGGATTACAATCCGAGGAGTGAATTTTCCTTGGTTAATTGAAACAAAACGGTTTTACGTTTTATCCTTTGGGTTGTTTTGTCCCTAGGGAAAACATTGGGATGAGCTGCGTATTCATGTGTGTCTAGAATTATTTTATATTGACTGACGTATCAATAATTTAGGAGATAAAGGTCATCGTCCTGTCTCAGAGAGAGGGAGAGAGAGAGAGAGGGGGGGTGGCGATCGTTCACAAGCTACTGCTGGCTTAAAAGATAAGACTTACTGTTCTACCAAAACATATTTTATATCTTTTAATAATGTAAGAGAAAGTACATGTATTTTGATAAATGAACCATAGTAATCAACTGTGAAATTAAAAGTCGTGTGGTCAATTAATGTTGATATGGAAGGATTAACACATTGGTCGCCTGACAGGTAATGTCCGAAGAAATAACCATTGATGAGAGTAATGGTTGAGAAACAGAAAATTTACTTGTAAGTAATGTGAAGAGAAGTTGGCTTATACGGTATGAGTATTGTTTTGGGTTTAAAATGGTTCGGAGATATATAGAATTTAGTAACTGATTTCGGGTCAGTTTTGGGTTTGATTTTGGTGAATAGAGTTCAGCGTAAAGTGATGGAAAAGTATTTTGGACAGTTTGGATATATTTGGAGAATTTAGTTATTGAACAACTTGTTTTGTACAAACATTTCGATTATAAATTAAGATAAAAACAGTTAACAAGTTTTGGCCATTGAAACACTTGTTGACGAATTTATACCAAGTAGGGACCCTGAAATGCCGTGACAATAAAATAGTGAAATACATGGTGCTATCGAAGAGTATCTGCATTATTATCTATTATGATCATATAAAGTCATGTTGATTTTAACCCTCTCTACCTTATATATTTGTATTATTCATTACACAAATTTCATTACTGTTGACATGGACTTCGCAAATGACGATTTTTAGAATTTAAACACTACAAAAAATGGGAATTTAGACGATTTTCATCATCAAATACCTATAAAGATAAAAAAGAGATATTTTATATGACCGTGAAAGTAGTAGACAAGGACAATTACTAGAAAAACACTTCATCTTGTGATAAAGTAAATTATCCCTAAGCGAAAATCTAATATTTACACCATTCTTTTCATTTGAAGAAAGATACTTTTTTCTTGACGATCTAAAAGTTTATGTATACAGTTTGCTGTCAAATGTTCAATAAGACGGCCTACAAATATCAACTTAAATGACATATCCTTTGTTTATAAAGGAAATAATACTTCCCCAGCTTACCATTTTTTCAGTAGATTGTTTAGGAGCACAATTAGTACCAATAATAATGCCGAATGCACAAGATGCCTTTTGTGAAGTGTCGTTGTTCGACCTGTGCTTTAGGACTTCTGAAAAGTGCAATCCAAGACATCTCTTAAAAAAGAAAAAAATGGCTGAATTAATTTCCTTAATATGTTGGTATACATATGCTTTATTAAGTCAGAGGTGGCTAGACTAAAGTCAAAAAGACTAAATTTTCTTTTCCCTATCTATATGACAATTCCTTATGTTGGATTGTCTTTATTACGGAAGTTCAACAAATGATATTTTACAAAATTGAAAGCGATAGATAGACAAAGGATCACATATTTAAGTATCTCTCTCTGGATTTTGTCATCAAATTAATGGAATAATGCCTCGAGGCCTCCCCAGATTGCTTAGGTAAGAAACAAGGTATGATGGTGCGGAGTAAATAGAGAGTAAATGAATTATGCAAAGCAAGGCCGATAACAAAATGTTACAAATATTTATTCAACTTGGATGTAAATACCACCGGCGATAATGGGTTACAAATTAAACGTCGACATTCCAGATCATGCGACGATTACAGCAAAAGTACATTGGTTCGAGACCTAGGTAAAATGTAAATTTTACATTTGCAACTCTTTACATTGAGTTATTACATATAGGGAATCTGACACATGGCTCTGTGATAAAAATAGTAGGACTATGCAATAAATGATTCAATTTTCAATCAGTGTCATTGCTGAAACATTTTCTGATTTAATTATGAACATCTTGGGTCAGTCATAAGAACAAATTGGTTGGATGGTTGATTGAAGGATTGTTTAATGCCCCGCTCAAGAATATTTCAGCAGGCGCGGATCCAGGATTTGAAATTAGGGGGGGGGGG
>JACSZP010043170.1:445-15723 GCA_016161895.1 Pinna nobilis | reverse complement strand
ACTGCTCAATAAGCCTGAGTACCGAGTATTTGTCAAGTTCTAAAGTCATTCATCATTACTGTAAATCAAGTTTTATTCGCGAGAATTTTATTTTTCGCGTAATTACGCGAGATCACTTACTCGCAAAAATAAAGTTCTCGCTCTTATTTTAGATAAACATGCTCCATACAACATTACATTAATTTATATCTAACATACACATGCGCGAAAATATAGGGTCGCGAATAATTGCATGGCTACCGATTCGCCAAAATAAGGTTCCGCGAAAATTTCTGGATTTACAGTATTTTGTGACGCCTCCATATGAGTGAATGACAATCACATGCAACATTTAACTACAGCAGAATTACAGGAACATGGTCTCCAGACCTTATGGTTTTTATGACGGAAGAGGACCATATAAGATGCATTTTACACATATACTTGTATAGTCATACCTGTAGTACAAATACATAACATGATTAATGTAATAGCCCAGTATAATATTCTTTTTAACGAAATTGTTACCAAACAGCATCATACAAGTACTCTTTCATTCTAAATTTTTCTTTTTAACTGCTCTAACAGGCTGTATAAGCCACTGTCAATTTAATCTTGTCTAAATTATAAGATGTATGGAAAAGGGAAATGGGGAATAACTCTTGTAAAATTACATGACCTCTTTTGAAAAATAATATTTTTTTTGCATTTATGCTTGTTTATAGGCATCTGTGTCACTTGGGCATTTGTTTACAGATGTATATATATTGTTACATTTGCTTTAACATATATTTATATAGATATATCTGAAAGTATCACAAAGCGTACATATATGCCGGATAATAACTGTAAAATTTGTAAACAAATCTCCAAAGAAAGGTCCCTTAACATAAATCGCTTATTATCAACTGGTCGATGATTTTCACCAGTAGATTTAATTGTTCCTTCGCTTCACGCACACTGAGCGATTTTGTTTTATGTAAGCGTAAGGATTAGAGTTTGAAGTATCCTTCCGCTGTACTTAGCCAGGTCATGAATTGTGGACCTTTGTGTTTGTGTTGTAATAACAATACGTAACATTGTTTAAAGAGGTTCCATTTCCTCTCCACACTACACTGTGTAATAAATTCTACATAAGGAGAGAGAGACAAGTGCTTCATTATTTGTAAAGTTTATAATCTGAAATTGGTTATATACCTCATGTATAAATAATGCTGAACAATAAAGGTGGTGCAGGTCTCGACATAGCAGATTTGGAATGACCAAATTCGATCAAGGCTATAACACAGTAAGTGTTGATACTACTATAAATATTAAATACTGCCTAATACGCTTGTTCCAAAATTTCTCTAAATCAACTTAAAGCAAATTTTTATTTCACTTGCAGGATAAATTGCTTGAAGAACCAGGGGAAAGAATTTCTCCAGGACTGGCAAATGCTCAACGGATTTACTAATGCAAACACAGAACAAGAATCGAACGGAATGGATGCAAATGCACCGGAAAATCTTTCACTATATCAAGATTCCTCATTGAGTAACAGTTCTGATGCTGTTTCCCCAAATCATACCTCGTCTATACCCACATGTGTCGTTGCTCCGACTGCTAACGATGTGAATAGGGCATCGCCAGATGATTCAGGTTCTTTCATTCCCAGCAGGAAGCAACGTGAATTTATACCTGAAAATAGAAAAGATGACCAATACTGGGAAAAACGACGGAAAAACAATGAAGCGGCCAGGAAATCTCGCGAGAAAAGGCGGGTACATGACGTCGTTCTTGAGAACAGGATTTTGGAGCTCACAAGGGATAACTGTCAGCTGCGAAACGAACTGTATGCTATTAAAAAGAAATATGGTATTCCTCTGAATGAAACTGTCAGTTTTGACGATGAAAGCCCTTCTCCGAGAAAGTCAGAAACTATAGAAAAATCCGTCTCACCTCCCGCTGGGAAAACCGCCTCAAGCGTTATCGGCACTGGTGGGTATATGTTATCTAATCGTCCTCCTCCTCCTCCCTCAATACACATTGGTAATAATCAGCCGCCGACAATGGTCCCAATACAGTCAGCAATACCTCTGCCAATACCATTTCAAGGCAATTATAACACAAAAGGATCAATGCCATGTTATATTGCAGTTTCTACCTCAGAAGGTCAAGTTTTATCTCACTCAACAGCAACCTCATTATCAAGTCATTCTGACACCGAACAAGTGCAGGCCCCTGCACCTGCACATTCTCAATCATCAAGACGTTTTTCGGAAAAGGAAACAAGCTTTGGCACTAATGGCAGGATATTTGGTACCTCAGGGAAACCTTCTGTCACTCAGGGAAATCAGAGTTATTATTCTCCATTAACTACCTCAAATCCTGTATCCATACCATATTCTCCGTCACACATGGCAGCCACGACCACAGTTCAGTCTATGGATAATCAGAGTAACTCACTGAAAGGAAATGCCTATCTCTCAGATGAAATATCAGACGACAATTATTCTCAGGATGAACCGTTATCCCTGACGGTCAGAAAACGCGTCGATAGTTTCTCAGGAAATGAAAGCTCAAATTCTTATTCATCGGTAGATAGTCCTGTCTCCCAGAGTCCTCCCTCAATGGCACTACCTCATAAGCTCCGGCACAAGATGCCTGTCGATCTTGGGTCACATATACCTTATTCAAGTTCAGTTATAAACGGGTTGACACAGCTTTCTGAAATAGCTCTGGCGCAGTCAGGCCCTCTACCGCTTATCAAGAGATCCAAGACAGATCGATCTGACACTGAATCATCACACGGGTCTGGTCGCAGTCGTACGGGATCAATGCACTCTAGATCAATGATTGATCCCAAATACGCCGAAAGGCGACGAAGAAATAACGAAGCTGCCCGGAAATGCCGAGAAAACAGGAAAACACTGACCAGAATTAGAGAAGCAAAGTCCGGTTTTCTTGAAACAGAAAATGGAAAACTTCGCTCGGAGCTTGATCATCTTCAAGAAGAAATGAAACAATTGAAAGAAATGATTGATAGGAAACGTCTGGAGCGTAACAAAGATCCGGCGGCAGAAGAGGCTAGTCCTAAGAATGATATTAAGCAAGAAGAAGAAGACTACCATTGAAACAGGATGTCATACGGGTACCAAATGTGTATTTAGCGATTTGGGGCATTTGTTTACAGTAAAGTACTTTATTCTAGACTATTAGATATGAAGTAAGATCGAGCACTTGTTCAATATTGGGATTTGACCATAAGAATGTTTTGAAGGAAGTTATGTAGAGATATGTAACGAAAATGGAAACAGTATTCAAACAGACTTCAAAATCAAATGAGACGTACAGGCTTGTACACAACGAATACAATGTATTGACTGTACTGGCTAGTCGCAAATCAATTGAAATCTGTGTTTTTAAACAGTGTATTATAGTGATCAAACAGGCATAAAAAGTTATGCGGGAACTGTTATCGATAAATTGAAAATACTACATGTTTACCACGCGAACATCGGGTTAATGCAAGTTAGATTGAACATCAGGGATCTAACATTTTATTGTTAATTTGAGAGAAGTTTAAATGGGTTATTTTATATATTTTATCAGAGTTGACTTTCATACGAACATACAAAAAGCAGCGTTTAAGATAGGAAACACTTTTATATCATCAATTGTGCCATATTGATTAATAGTGCTATAATTTCCAGCATGACGCAAAAAGGCTATATAATAATGTGTAGAATATACTTTATTGTTAGTTTGTTTTACTTGTAGATTTTAGCCTTTTACGTCCCTACCTCTCATTTTTGTTTTAGATGAGTCGTTTTTGAGAAATTCAAGTTTTCTTTACAATTTTTTAAAATTCGTTTGTGTTCAATTTTCACTCTGGAGTTTATCTATTCAAATACTTATATCGAATCTAAGAACAGTCATTTCTTTCCTATTTATATGCTTAAGGTCATTCTTGATTCATTTCTTATCGGAAGTTAGATTTTGAATAAATCATCAAATTTTAAGTCTCCCTCCTGGGGAAATGGTAACAATTTTAATATCAACACTAAAAATAGGTTCTAAGTACATATAAAACAGAGATTCCAGATTAAGCATTGGATATAAACGAATTCATATTCCTCGTTTGTGGATTATGTGAAATGCTATGCATGTACTATATACACGAGTGTCTGTGTACTGCGGGAGTTATATCTTTTGCATTGCATGATGTAAATTAGCATATAAGGCTTGAAAATAGAGAATGTTAAGTCGTGACATTCAAGAAAAGTCTAAGTACATTGTTTCTTTATTTTTCGAATTCAAAGATTATTCCATAACTCTATTATAGATATTTCTTCCATATAATCAACTTTTTTTCTCTTTTGTAGATTTTTCTGTACGAAATTGTGTAACAAAGTTTGCATTCTTTGACGCTCGTGAATATGTATATCACTGTGTGTAATCTTATATTTTGGATATTTATCAGTGTGATTTTTTGAAATTTCATTTATCTAAGTAGAATTTAGCAGAAATAGCTACAGAAAATCTGTCTGGTTAAAGACTTAAGATTTGGTGCAAATGTACGGGTGAAGCTATGTACGGGTGTAGCTTGAAGGTGTTTTGTAACTTTGTTCATTACTTTTATTACATTTTACCTTGTCAATTTACAAAGATCATTGTTGCTGAGAGCGATTTCAGAATGTTTAGGGCATAGTAGTGCTATTTCAGAAGTGTATAATTATTTTGGTAGAGTTTCGAAGATACTATTGAAGTTCAAATTTAGACCTCTTCATGATATTATCAGTTACACGGTTTTTGAGGGTAGGATACACGAATATATGTGGTCAGTAAAAATCACGTATCCGGCTTGGCGTAGCCGGGCCGGATATGTAAGTTTTACTGACCTCATATATATTGCCGTATTCTACCCTCAAAAACCATGTAACAATTTTTATCCCACTGAAGACTTTTCATGTGTGGTAAGTGCCAAGAATCACCTTGTCTCGGTGCATTTAGCCGTATGACCACGGATGCGTTCAATACCATAGCTGCTGCGAGCCTATGTGCAAAGCTGACGTCATACAAAAAAGGGATACGTCATACTGCACTGTATTGAAAAAGAGAGCTGTGAACGGAAAAATACATAATCGGCACGTGGTATCTTTTAATAGTTTTCATTGGACAGTTCTGTCTTATGTGGGATAATTGTTTATACATAACTATAAAATCACGAACACGATTCACAAACAAAACTGTAATCATTCTGTAAATTTCCATATTTTTCTAGGATTTGTGAGTGTGTTTTGAAGTTTCGGCTTTGCGTAAGCATAATAACTTTAATGGTATGATGTTTAATCACACTTACATTTTTACTTATAATGAAAACACATACTTTATCAAACATTTCATTGTAACAGCTTATTCTTCTGTTTAATCAAATCACATTCTGTCCGTTTTTCAGGTGGAGAAATCGATGATATTTAGTGACAAGATTTGTTTCGTACTGTCGGATATAGGATTTTGCCTTTGGTAAAAAATAATTTAACAAACAATATAAGACTTAGTATTGTAGAATACGTCGTTTCCGAGATATGACATCGTATGATTCCCGTTTTTCACTTTTACTTAAACACAATCTAGACAGAATTGTGTAAACTTGTGCAAATCACATCATGCACGTTTTGGCGCATTCGACATAATTCATGGGTCATATTACGTTGTGTATGTCAACTTACAGGCATAATAGACTTTAAAGGCTTTTTCAAAAATAAAAAGGAAAGTTTGCTTTTATTTTTTTTTTATGCCATTAAATGAGTAAATTGCTTGTCAATGTGCCACCAATGCGCGCAACGGATGCATACGATTTGCTTAAGTATTTCGGAAACGACGTTTACGGGACTGTTTATAGAGACATTTTTTATCGATTGAATTTATTATTATTTGGTAACGAACACTTAGTTGTACCAATATCCTTCGTGTCGTATAATCTTAGTTAACTGACAGATCACTGGTGCAATTTTTTTTATTACGAGTGCCATATATTTAATATTAATATTTTATGTCTTTGGAGGTGTCAGACACAAAGTAAAGACGCCACCTCAGGGTTTTTGTATATATAATTACCTTTTCTCTATTCTTTTTCATGAAAATACAGTAGGTGTAAGTTCGTGTGTGTAAACAGGAAAATTTGTGTCTGGCGAGTGATTATATTTTAGCGTCATCTATTTCTACGTTTACGATAAGGAAAAGTAGGATCGCATTTTGATTACTTAATAAGAAAATCATATGAAAACGAAGACCTAAAAAATTCAAAAAATTGCAGTTATGTCGAAATTTTTTTTTCTTTTGTGAAATTTGCTACGACTAAGGCAATGTCTGTCGGGAATATGAGCCTTTCAAGGTAAAATATAGCGACTTATGCTGTATTTATAAATTATGGACTAGAAAGGAGGAATACAGAGATTAATTTTACGTAGGAAAAAATTAGTTCCAATATACTAAAACACATTGACCTTTTCATGTGTATTTACATGTTAAGGCTACATTTTATAACAACTGGAATTCGGGGCGTTCCGGAATTCCATGAAATTTCCCTTCCACCATATGTACAAGGTTTGTTGTGTAGTGTTGGCAAGATTATATGTCAATTTGATACAAATGTGTCTCTTTAGACGACTTGTGCATTTCTTTTATTTGTCACAGACATTTTGTAAATTTACTGCAGTAGATGACGTCAGCGATTCTGTATTATGAGTGTATCTTTGATAGGCTAGCGATTTCATTTTTTATTTCACGTTGTTGATTTCTATACGGGTTCTTCATCAGTTCTATAAATCACTTTGGAATTTGCTGATTCGGTTATAGAGTTCATAGGAATAGGAGCTACAATAAGTTATAGAAATTGATTTGTACACAAACAGTACATCTGGAGTTTTTAAGAGATATCTTTATGTTGTTGTTGTATTGTTGTTTAACGTTCATCTCAAGAATATTTCACTATTATGGAGACGTCACCGTGTGCCGGTGAAGGGCGACAAATTTTGCTTATGCTTGGCACTTACGGCCGTAGTGCAGGGAGGGTTCTTTAACGTGCCAACACCTACTATGACACGGGACCAGGGTTTTTACTGTCTCATCCGAAAGACAGGACGGCGCTGTGCGGATTCGAACCCCGGACCCTTCGATTCGAAGTCGAACACGCTAACCACTCGGCCATAGAAACATCTTTATGACGAGAAGGTCGTTATACACAGGTGTTCGGTAGAACGGGTTTACTGTAGATAAACAAATAAACCAATCAATTCTATGAATCAATACGAGGTACTCTTTAGATTATACATAATTCACTTGAATCCATATTTTTGGACTAAAGAGTTGTAAGCATCAGGTATATTACTCTCATCAGAAATTACTTTGTTATTTTCAATATTAATTTTTTTCCAATGTATAAAGTAACATTTGAATATATAGCGGTACGTTAACAGGTAATAACGGATTTTTTGTAACGATTGATTTTACGAAGTAAGTAAATGTGAATTGTCGGACAAAGGAAGCTACAAGGAACAAATCAAATTACTGTATATAATACGGTTATTTTAGTTTTCATTTTATTGTATAGTTTTCGTATTGTTTGTTAAAATCACGGGTGTTGGATGTTTTTTGCTGACTTGTTATACACATCTGCTTTAATCAACTTTTTATATCATGTTTGAAAACTATCGTTCTAAGACATCTGAAGTTTTTAAAAGGTATATGGACGACATATTAAGATCTAAAAGCAGTCATTGTGACGAAACTTAGCATTGAGTTTTATTCAGATTTAAGTTTAACTTACTTTGTGTATGCAGGCACCATCAAACTATTGTACCTTCCGAATAAGGAAACAAAAGTGGGTCGACGTAGAGATTATCAAATTTTTATCAATCAATGATGGACTACAACGATGTGCCATATTTTCTATGTCATATATGACGTCCATGTGCCATTATCTTCATATATTCAAGATGCATTCCTTTATTAGGTGTTGCAATGGTTAGGACACCATTATATATACTCATATATAATATTGACCGTCATCGTGTAATTTATTGTAGTTTTCAATCAGCCAAGTTTTTTTTATGTTAAATATGTATCCATAAAAATTAGACACTTAAAAGTTCGTGCAAAAGTTTGCACTTGCACATGTGAACGTTTGTTTAGATATTTATTCAAAAATGTAGTGATATTAAAGGACAATGATTCGTCAATTCAATTTATCACCTTTAAAATATAAGAGGATAGTCTGTCCCAGGAGTACATAGAATATAGCGTGTTAGGATAAAAAAAAATCTACAGTTATTGCTATCTTTCATGTCTTTTTTGTGATAGTCAGATTTTGTATCATGCTGTACGATCTTCTTCCAAGCCTTTAGTCCTTTCAGTGCGACTTCCATTTATTTGCACTAGAACGACAATCGAAAAACATATCCATACCTTTATAAGATAAAGCATTGAATCCACAACTCGTCTAAGGCACATGCATAAGCCTTGATATGTCTTCGAAACATGTGAACACTTTTAGAGGTCTACAAATCATCTATTTGCTTTTAGGCCTCTTTAAATCTTGAACAGGCTTTAAGCTGTTCTAAACATGCATTTTAAGCAAGTAAATACAAATTGAAAAAAAAGATATGGAAAAGTACGGTGCAATGTCTAGAAAGCATGTTAAAGCTTTAGTACGGCTTGCCAGCTATTTCAAGCTTTGCGATACTTGTAAAAGCACGTGCGAGCTGTTAGATGTCTAAGCAACATTTAACAGCACGTGCGAGCTGTTAGATGTCTAATTAACATGTAACAGCACGTGCGAGCTGTTAGATGTCAAAGCAACATGTAACAGCGCGTGCGAGCTGTTAGATGTCAAAGCAACATGCAACAGCATTTAACACATTACAAAATCCGAAGGGATTTTTTTCTCTGTTACTGTTATTTCTGAAAGATACCTCTTGTTATTTGTAGAATACAAAAAAATTGGCCGGCTGTTCTTTGAACTCCCAAAATGAAACATGCGGTCTAAAATATGTTGCAAGAATGCCGAGATTTTTGTCAATTTATCTGTGGTTTTTTTGGGACCAAGAGTCAATTTCAAGTCACGGCACAAATGGTTTAGCACATGCTTATGGCTTTAACTTTGGATACGTATACATATATACGTTTTCATGAATTCTCAAGAGCGTAGATCTCTCAGATTCTCAAAGTAAATTATTTACTTTACTCTCATTCATATAACATTGTTAAAAAATTTATTAGAACGTTGAATTCATATTTCAAATTCAGGTTTAATCAGGTGATCATTCACACGACAGGGACTCTCTATCATGAGGGTAGGAAAACATAATTTCAGGGATTTCATATTACTTCACAAGTTTTATAGATACATCTTCAACACATGCTATTGCTACACCACCCAAATATATTCTCAGGAAATATAACAGAATTATATTTATTAGTTTAGTTCTATATTTGTTGTCATTTTCAATCTAAGAAAAAAAAATGGATGAATACAATCTTTATTCTCTGTGACAGAGTCTTGTGTAATTTTTCTAATGGCTTTGTAATGATTTTGAATTAATGTAGAATAATGTATGACTCTATAATTTCGTCTTTATCACTTTTCGTCATTGTCATGAGAATGATTATTTCGCCTGTATTTGAAATTCCCTATTCTAGAATATTACAACATTCAAAGAAAAAAAAATATCCATTTAGTACATACATTTGGCAGTCAGGGCATAGGCGGCGAAAATGGCGAAAATTGGTAATTGACGGCAGATAGAGTTATCAAAGAAAAAACCTCAATGTTGCTGACATATGTCCTGAATTTCAAGGAAATTTTTGTTGACTCTGGTGAAATTTTATAGGTTCTACACCTCCACTACCTCTATAAAAAGTTGTATTCTAAACAAAATGTATACTATTAACGTTAATGTTATTTCTGTGTATATTTAGCTGTAATGATGTGTTTACTGAATTCAATCTATCTACCTCATTATGTGGTCAAATAACATATTTGTGATGTGCTTCAATCTGTGTCATGTTTTTTTTAAATAAATGGTTTGAAAAGTGTCTGAATATCAATGTTCCTAGACTGAGAGATTCTCTTATATCTGTCAAGGTCTCTCTGAAGCTTATTCCTTCTGAAGCCTTTAGTCGGTCATGCCTGCGGAAGCATGGTCGTACCCTTTTATTGCTAGCTCTGCAGAACCATGCTCGAAGCCTAACGTGGCTATGTAGAAGCATGATGACTCGATAGAAGCATGCTCGAGGCCTGCCTAGGTCATGCTGATGCATGGCCGGTGCTGTTTGAAGTAAGAAGCTCCACAAACATATTTGGGGTTGGTCATGGGTCTAGAAAAACATGGTCGGAATCAGTCCTGGAGGGTCCAGTATCCGAGTCCGGTATAAGGCATGACTGATTCCCAATGTCAGATGATATGATAAAAAAATCGAGGTCTTGTGTCTTCAGTGAACAGGATGGATTCCGCAGCATTGATGCTCTGGCCCTTTATAAAGGGCATGATTGAGTCTGACATTAGGTTGAAAGTACCATGAAACAAAGAGATAATATTTATAAATACAGGTTATCTTTTAGATACATGTATTCTACACTTTCCTTTGAAAATATCACAGATTTAAGGAATAAGAATCACTTTGTTCATTTTCGAAGTGTGAATGTTAAGTACACTATCAATACATATCAAAACTGAAGCTTTGGGAATGCAGTCCAATATCTGGGGCATTTCATTTTTCATCATACACAGTTCCTCGCCATTCCTAACCGGCGTCTGTCGATCTTCGATGCGAGAAAGTTTCAAGTTGCGGCAAGCAAATGGCCTTTACTGGTGAATTAAGTATTCGCGGATGTTCCATTAAGGAAAATTCAGGGCTCCGGCGGAATCTTATCGAATGTTACGAAAAGACCAAATAAAGCAAAACCTGACGAAAGCAAACTACTTCAAATGCTGACTCACTTCTCTTTTCTTTAACTGTTTATCGCACGAACTGAACTACATGTATACAGTAGAGAGTATGTATGGCTTAAAAGCTTGGCATGTTTGTAGCCGTTGATCAAGCTTGCANNTTCTGGGGAGGGGGGGGGGGGGTAGATTAGACCGTGCCTCTGCAAAAGAGGGTTCAATCTGGAGGTCGTAGTTTCGAGTCATCTGTGATTGCTTGGCTTGTTTTTTTTCCTTTGAATGAGAAAGTATGCGAGGTCCCATGCAGCTGACGATGTGGCCACATTTAAGATACTTTCCATCCCTCTCTCTTCTGAACAGATCCTCTCAATGGCTGCAAGTGTGGAGTATGAGCCAAAGCTGGAAGCCCTCCACCAGCATTCGATAATTTCTCGATTGAAGTTAAAGATGTTCGAGACTGTGAAAACCGATGTTCCGTGTCACAATAGGTTTTGGCACGTTAAAGTTCCCTCTCTGCTCTACGGCCGTAAGTGCCGAGCATAGGCAAACTGTGTCGCCCTTTAACCGGCACACGGTGACGTCTCCATATGAGTGAAATATTATTGAGTGGAAAGTTAAACAACAACAACAATAAAGATGTTCGATTTGAAAAGCAAATATTGATTTACACAATCCTCCGACTCGTTGAAATAAATAAGGTGTTGTGATGTGTCAGTGACTTCTTTAATTGTTCATGATGTTGTTTTAATTAAAAATATACACGTGGGAATGTCAAGAAGGAAACATTCAATGTTTATGCCTATCACGGCTGAATCATCACAGCTTTGGCTATGTTACATGACTGTTAAGTTAAACATAATTTCTTTGTAATTTTTGTCTAGATTCATAAAGTACAGTCTGACAATTAATTTTTATCACACGTGAAATAATATCACGCATATATGTAGACTAGTAAGTTACTATACATACATACATACATATATACAAACATACATGGGGCATCCGTGGCCGAGTGGTTAGCGTGTTCGACTGCGAATCGGAAGATCCGGGTTCGAGCCGCGTCAGCGCCACTCCGTGGATGGTCGTCCCTGTCCTTCAGCTGAGACAAAAAAAAAATGAGGCTCCGTGTCACAATAGGTGTTGGCACGTTAAAGAACACTCCCTGCTCTACGGCCAGCAGTGCCGAGTATAGGCAAAATTTGTAGCCCTTCACCGGCACACGGTGACGTCTCCATATGAGTGAAATATTCTTGAGTGGGACGTTAAACAACAATACCATACATACATACATATATACATACATACATACCAGACACTTTTCTGTCGGTATATTCGAAATCTTGCTTGCCTTGTTTAAAGGCATGGCTATAACTTTTGATCTACATGTGGATCGTTTAACTTGTACTCTCGATCAGTTATATATTCAAACGAAAAAATCTGTATTGACGATGAAGGCGAAAGGGGCGAAAGTAAAACGGGGCGAAGAATTCCTTGCATACAGAAGTGTTTTCCTGCATATCGTAGTATCAAAAACGAAAGCTAGTGTTTAAAAAAACAAACAAAAATTAATAGAAGAAGAGTTTTCATATGGGATATTAATTTGGTTGGTTTATTGAAGTGGTGTTCTATCAAAGTATCTTTCACTTATATAGAGATGTCACTTTATGCCGGTGAAGAACTATAATTTTGGCCTATGCTCGGGTCAGTTCTTTAACGTGCCTACACCTACTGTGAAAAGGGTTATCAGTTTTTTCTTTCTCATCCTAAAGACATGAAAAAGCGCAGATTTGGACCCACAATCTCGAGATCAGGGACGGGTTGTTCATTAGTTGGTTTAATTTAACCAAGAGTTAAATATAACCTAGGTTTGTAGGAATATGACAAACAAGCCTTAGTACTTGTTAAAGGTTGTATTTAAACCAGCTGATGAACAATTGGGTCCAGAAGGCAAACACGCTAACCAATGAGCCAGGACGCCTTGGATATAATTGAAACAGCGCAACAACAAAAAGAGAAAATGAAAAGGAACCCGATGACGATGACGGAAATTCTTCGGAAGGAATATTCATTGTACTGTATACAGGGTTATTTTCGCCCTGTGTTATTTTCGTGTTACTGCACTTGCAAACAATTACGCCCTGTTTTAAATTCGCATAGCCTGGTCAAAATTCTTTTAAATGAATTACTGTTTTGAATTCACCAAGTTTTGAATTCGTCCAATGACGATGA
This sequence comes from Pinna nobilis, assembly GCA_016161895.1. NCBI lineage: Eukaryota > Metazoa > Mollusca > Bivalvia > Pterioida > Pinnidae > Pinna > Pinna nobilis. The sequence continues at coordinate 2,584 of JACSZP010043170.1, read as the reverse complement.
GTGCGTAAGGAGCGAAAATAAAACGGGGACGAACATTTCTTTGTATACAGTAATTCTAGAGAAATATAGGAGTGTTATGAGAATGAAAACTTACAGTAAGAGTCGGAACTGATACAGTCTGCAATCTGTATCAAATATAAATACACACCATATGTAATTCACTTCAATGAAATATTATAGAGATAACAATCATTTACGAAACACAAAGAAAACCCATCTAAACGTCTTAAATTGATTATATACAGTGGGGGTATTAAACATGTCAAGGAGAGCCATTCTGCGTGCAAATTAGCTACGGGATCAATTGTGTAATAAATGAACTCATACAAACAGAACTGTAAAAGAAATGTCAGAATGTATATGCTTTCATTTTACATAGTTTATTGATTTAAGTTCTTCTGGCACAACGTCCTTGAAGCCTCATCGCCTCAAGTACAAAATGGAGACTAAAGAAATGTTATTTCTGTGGCAAGAATTCGCACATAGATAAAAAAGAGAAAAAATGAGCGTATTCGATTCTCCTTTTAATCGTCACATTCACTCTGAACTAATTAAAGGTTTTCGTCGTAGTCTGTTTGAATGCACAGCATTAAAAAAATAAAACAAAGATTTCCAAGGGGGGAAGAGAGAAAAAAAGAGAATATATCACCAGTCGGTAAAAAAATCCCGACGTCCACTTTTGCAATTCCTTGACGCTCGGGCGAGATTTCTCTCTCCCAGTACAAAGTGGTGGTATATTCTGTCAGTCTCTAACTGTTCTAAAAACGATATCGATCAGCACTCAAAGAGTAGCCTAATATTAAACGTTTCTGTTGCATAAAGGGGAGGCTTTGTTGCGCCAGATAAAAAAACAACTTTAAAAAATTAGTCTCATTTTAACTTTAATTGATTTTTCTTTTGGGTTATTTCAACAAATCTAAAGTTATGTCGACCAACTGTATTCCAACACATACCGATGAAACTGATGTTGTAATTCAAATTTAATGCATTCTTGCTAAAATGATAAATTGACAACTGTCACCGAAATATATCAAGTCGAAATAACAATAGCTATCTTCACTTCAGAATGAATATACATGTACTGAGGACAACTTAAAACGATATTAACTGCTGAAGAATCAGGTCAACATTGATTTTCGTTGTTGCCGAATGAGTAGAGTACTGGTTACACAACAAATGGAATATCTTGCGGAAGCTGGAAATCCACAAGGAGATACTGAATTACTGTAAATCAGGTATCTTTGAATTTGGGATGATAGACTCAAGATTATGAAAAATTTTGTTACAAATCTTACAGTATAGGCACTGGAAGTTAACACTTGGGACAATGGCCGCTAAAATTCTTGAAAATGCATAATAAAATACAGTCGACCAGACTTCGAAATAGTAATTTATGCTGATAGTCCTGGTACTAAAACACTGGTATTGATGGTTCAGGAATAAACAATAAACTCTAGAACATTAATTTCGATCAGATACAGAAAGTAATAGTTAAAAATGCACAAGAGAGCACTGATGCTGAAAATAAATATTTAACGTGTATTTAAAGTTCAAACTCGTCACTTAGGCACAAAAATTTAATTCTAAATCACAAAAAGTTGAAGAATCAAATGGTCCAAGGGTATAGATGTTGATTCCACGCAGATACAAATTATTCAAAATATACGATACGCGATACAATACTAATGCTGCTAATAAATATACTTGACAGATCCAAATAAATGTCACTTAGAAATAGATTTGATATTTCAAATTGTACATTTAACCTATTTCAAATTGTACATTTGATATTGATCGTTCAAAGTAGCCTACATTAAAGGACATCTATGCTATTTCGAAGCAGATATTGGTCTTTCAAAATCCACGACATAGAATATAGCACTGATGTCGATGTTTAAAAAAATGACAAAGATGCTTATATCTTAGGAAAAGAATGATACTGACATTTTAAAATGTATCCTAGAGTACACAGATTTTGAGTATTCAAATTAAAAGGTACGAGATAAACACTGACAGTCCAAACTGCACACTACATTAGAATAAATTGTGACTTTTTAGTATATTTGTATATGTTTTGTAAATGTTGATCCATTTTAAAGTCCTTTTTCCTACGAAGTGAAGTCTTCAGCATATCAAGAC